>JAGVVM010005482.1:0-23413 GCA_019149425.1 Psidium friedrichsthalianum | reverse complement strand
AAGAAATAAAAGAAAAAAAAAAATAATAAAAGGAGCTATTTCATAACAAGAACATGAGCTTGGATTCATTAGACTGTGTGCTTTAAAGAGATCTAGCATTACTTAAATCGTTTTACAGAGTCGATTTACCAAGCGACGTATAACAGGCCACACAGATCTAATAAGAGATCCCATTCATGCTCTATCATCATCAATTTGTAAACCAAGATCGGAGCAGGTTTAAGGGCCCCCAATTTCATGCAGATGTATAAAAAGGAAAGCCCACGAAGCTGTTGATTCATTCCAATTTAGGTCAAGTGAAGGAATTTCATCTAATTTGACTCAAGTCGGAGAAAATGCGTTCAAACTCGAGAGATGTTCTAACAAAATCATCTACGTGTGCATACGGAGGGGTTACCTTCTTCCCCGTCCGAGACCGATAAGAGAGTCGAAAATTTGAGTTAATCAGCAATCGACGACCATTTTTTTTCCCCGGTAAACGACATTCGACCTCAAGATATCGACATAACGAGTGCGGCTTTCACTGGAGCGGTGAATTTCTATAATGATTTCCCCATCCATAGTCACATTACCCAATTGTGTGTCTATGTCATGAAGTATTAGTAACTAATCCCCCATGGAGAAGGAATCCTCATCTCCAGGGCTGAATGTTCATCTTTTTTCTTAATTAGACTGCTCAACTAATCCAATCCGTTAGGTACTGTTGATTCTCAATCATCTGTAACATCTGCGTCTCTTCCATCTCTTTCTCTCTAGCCACATGGTGTGTTTTTTTTTTTGTTGTTTTTTCGGTTCAGCTTAATTATAATCGTTATCGTTCTTTGTCTAATATATTTAGCTGCCACCGATGACTCGACGCTTTTTGGCAAATTCATTATCGTCTGATTCGTATGTAATCAACTCGTGAATCGGGATTAAACACGTTGTTGATTAGTGATATCACTTTAGGATTCGGTGATTGCTCCAACGGGGGTTAGCTTCTGGGGACATGACTTATGGATTTAAAGAGGGGGGAGGGAATCTAATCTCGTGTAGATATCGTAAGTTATGACCATCAAGAGATAGCATAAGAAAAGGTTCATAGGAAATCAAGGAGGTGGTCACGAGAAAGATCCGGGACCAATGGAACACAAAAACAATTTGAAAGCCGCGTCAACAATTACACGACAACGAAGCAGTATAATAATTCCTAAAGCTGAACTAGGCAAGGGAAGCAAGAGGGGGTTTTCTTTTTCTTTTTCTTTTTCCGAATATCTACTGTCATAGTTCTTAAAATCGGATGATTCTAGATTCGCATGGTATAATTTGGTTTAACTCGTGATCTAATCGATACAAATGTATCAAGTGAATCGATAATCTTTTGGATCGCAAGCGAATATCCATCGATTCGCTTGCGAAAATACGATGTGATATGTACCTACTGACTCCATTGATTTGATTTTTGTATCTTACCAATGAAGTTATCTGACTTTTGATGTATTTTATGATTTAGGCTATATTTTGACAGTTTCAAGATTATTGCAAGGAAAAAATTGCACTTTATAATGCAATATGTTGACACTCAAAATAACTCGCCCGTCGAAGCATGTGCTGCACGCATAGGAGATTAATATACGTGCGAAGCACAAGAGAGGTTAATGCACATGCAAAGCACATAAGGAGTCAATACCTAGGCAGAACACTTGGAGAATTGGTGATATACACGTGAAGAATAGGCGTTTTGATAGGAAATGAAAAGCCCTGTGCAAAGCACGTGATAGTGTCGATAGGTGGCCATTGGTGAAATCATCAGATTTGAGCTCTAGCCAAAAGCCACCCCATCAGATTCAGGGTTTTTTAAGGGCACCAAGGGATACGAAAATAGTCTCCTTGAATTCCATGGCGAGAGAGCAGTTTTTGAGGCAAAATGAATACTTAAGAATAGGTCAATGAATCCACAAAATGCGAGAGACATGAGCATACCCCTCACGATCGAAAGAGAGTCAGTAAAGTCCTATCGACAGTTACTGAATTGTCAACTTTCAAAACCCCGAGAAGTGGAAAACATGGGCATGATTGACCCACGTAGAAGTCGAAGAAAGGCGCCAACATCACCAGTTATCTAGGATAATTGTTCAAAGATTGGGTCAAAAGAATTCAAAAAATTAAGGAAGGCGGCAAATATTGGCACCAAAATATTACAACCGCTGAAAAGCAATTACCACCTCAACCATTATAAATACCACCAAGCAACTACAGAGGAAACCTCCCCCGAAAAAATCAACCAATTTATTTTATCTTTACTTTTCGTACTGCATTTACTTTCCTTAACTGTAGCTTTCAAATTCTCGTTGTTGACTCAAACTCCAGCGTTTATTTTTATCCCAAATATTATGCCATCGAGTCAAACTTTGGTACATTATCGAAGCGTATTCAAGGCTTTGTCATCGAGTCAAACTCTGACACTATTTTGGGTGCGTTGGTTCGTTACCTTTGAAGGGAATTTTGCTTGCCAAACCATACCATTGAGTCAAACTCTAGTTTGGTTCGTGTCTGTGCATTTCTTTCAATTTCACATGTATCAATTCTTTTGAATTTATACTTGTAGACTCTCACCATCGAGTCAAACTTTGGTTGAGACAATATTTGTTTAATTCTATTGGATTTTGTACAAGTTTCATTCATTGATTCTTTTGACTATCTGAAATTCTCCTATTCAAAATCATCACAGAACCCCTTATAACATTTAATAGCCGAAGCACAAATTTCGATGAAAGATATTTTATTCCAGAACAATTTCGACAAAACACAATAATAAATGAAATGATAGATCTATTGGCTATTGCATTGGTGCCAATTTGTCCTAACCTTTTAATTGTGCCAATTTTTTTGGCAAAAAATTATGATAATTTAGTTGTGACATTTTGACCTAAAGCCAATTCAGTTCTTTTGGCTAATTTTGGCCATATAATGCTAACATGGACAATGGCCATTTTACGTGGCATGATAGGAGCTAATGTTGATATTTTTAATAATAATTTATTTCTTTTTTTTTTTTTTTTTTTCTCTCTTTTTTTTCCTCCACTTTCCTCTAGTTGCTGGCCATGAACAACAAGGGTGAACACTGGTGAGGTTGCCCTCACGAGGTCTCGCGAGGCTAGGCATCGCTTGGGCAATAGTTGGCCTCACCTTGGCCCAAGTGCCCCTGGCCCAGGCGACACCCATCGAGGCCTTCCTAGCATGGGCAATGGTGAACGCTAGTGAACCCGACCCTTGCCGGCCACCGAAGGAAAGAGGAGGAAAAAAGAAAGAAAATAAAATAAAATTCAAATTTATTATAATATAATGAAAAATATCCATATCAGCACCGCTCATGCCACATAGACTTGCCAACATCCACATCAGTAATATTCGGTCAAAACTAGCCGAAAAGATTAAATTAGCTCTAGATCAAAAGGTTTAGGACTAAATTAGCACAATTAAAAGATTTTATGACTAAATTGGCACCAATGCAATAGATTTAGAGCTTTTTAACACTTTTTCCAATGAAATGACATATAAGAATTTGTTGATTTCTACTAGAATGTCACGTTCATTTTAATAAAAAAAACGAAAATATCATATCGTCCTACGCACCGGAACCAACACAAGTACTCGAAATCATAACGAGTGCCCCATTAAATGAAGTCATTAGTAAAAAAAAATTATTACCCAACATACAAATTTCAAGGATTTCAACTTATATCTTACAACTCGATTTGATTCTCGACTCGGGTACTTCAATTTAACAACTATGCTGAGCCTAGAACGATGATGCATTGACACGAATCGGAAGGCACGATCCCAAAGCACAAAGGAAGCTCCGCGGTATATCTAACCCTATTCACCATCTTTGGTGATCGTTGCTGCTTTCTGCTTTGTTAAGAAATCTATCCTATCACTTACTAGTTAGGAGGGTATGAGACTCCGATATGGTTGGTAGGGCTTTGTTTCTGCAACTTGCTGAAACGCGTATTAGAGAAGCGATGAGTGCGCATCTAAAAGTGATTAGAAAGTCACCAACAAAGTGGTTGGATAGTCGAACCGGGGTCTCTCCAGCAAAAGTCTTATTAAAAACCATAAGTTTAGTTACTAAGAGCAGCAGATATTCCCAAAAAAAAAATATATATCGTAGTTTATTCAGAATCTAGCTAGTATTTCAGAGGGAAAATGACACAAATAATTCATGGCCTTTGGCCTGATGTGTAATACGGTCTCTGAGCTTTTATTTTTTTCAATATGGTAATGAATTTTGTTCTAATGTGCAATGTGGTCCCTGAACCTTGAAGTTGTTCGATGTGGCCTCTAGATTTTTTTATGCATGTTCAATTTAGTCTTTGTGCTTTCTGAAATTATCCAATTTTTGTCCCTAAGTTGAATTAATGGAAGGACAATATGGTCATAAATCTTTCAACCGAGCCAATTTAGTCCTTTTTTTTTTTTACATTGGTATCACTTCAATTCATCTAACCAATTTAGACTGACAATCATTAACATGGATGTCGACGGTCCTACATAGCAAGGCCCGCACTGAGTGGACATTTTTTAATTATAATTTTTAATATTTTTTATTTTTTTCCTTTCTTGTTTTCTCCTTCTCTTTGTTCTAATGGCTAGCCATTAGTCAAAGGCGAGGGTCAGCCTCGTTGGGATGCGTTTGGGTGAGGGCGAGCACTGACGAGGCCCCCCTCGCCAGATTTGGCGATCCATGCATCCCATTGAATTCTCGAGATCAACATGTTCAGATTCCTCAATTCATGCTGGCATAGGATGGGTAGTTACAATTATTGAAGTGCTTCAATGATTCCCACAAGCATGTGAACCAAGCTACGCACCATGTCACCGTCCTGTGGTCCATGACGGTTTCTAGATTTGGCTGGTGAGGTTTGGCTAGAGTCAAGACTCTTTTAAGTAGGGGTGTGCAGACTGAATCTAACCAGACTGATTGGGTTGGTTTAGTCCTTAAGAGGGGCAATTTGGTCCCCGATCCCAATAAATGGGACTGGTGACCTGGCGGTCCCTAGTTCGATGATGGATGAGATCAGATCGGACCTCCCAAAATATGTACAATTTTGTGTTTACATATAATTAGAAATGTTTGACTTCAAACAAAACAGTACAATTTCCTGGTCTTCACTTATTAAAACAAGTTTAGCGTTTTTCTGTAGAAGAGCTTCTGGAGTTGCAGCAGCACCATTTGGAATGACACGCTTGAATGGTTTGTGGAAAGTATCATTCAAGCGCCTTACCTACTTCAAAAGTATAAGTAGACAAATTGAAATAAAAGTCTTCAATAGAATTTTAATATAAGCATTGCAGTAGGCTCAAGATAAAAGCACCTTACACTCCCCTGTACCAAGACATCGAGCTAAATCTTCCATCGAAGCATCCATGACATGAGAACGAGATTGAAAAAAATGGGAATCCCATTTAAGGTTTATAATCCTCAACAAAAGGATAGCCTCCAACTATATTTATTTGAAATAAATAAGAAAATTAGGAAGAATTTCCAAAGCAGAACAGAAGGCATGCCCCAAATATAGAATCAAGGGTGACAACATCTGTCTTATTGACATGTCAAACTGTTGTTAGAGCATAAGTCAGCCGGAGGAAAAGGAAAGATTTTGGCTTCACCAAATGCAAACTTAAGAAACAAAGTGTAGATTCTCCCACATGTCTAGAACAAATATCTCTGAAGAATTGGACTCATTAGCCATGCATACATTCCAAGGGTTAGATTTTTATAAGCAACTGATGTTAGCGGTCCCATTGGGATTGGATCGTTGGTCTCGGTCTAGTCCTTGATCGCGAAAATTTGGGGATCTAGACTACCGATCCGGTCCTCGGTTCCATACTAGGACCGGACCGGCTCAGGCCATGCACATCCCTACTTTTGAGAGGTGTCATCGAAATTCCATTCTTGGACCAACCTTATTTGGACAAATTTCTATCATGTAAATTTTGATTTTTGGGGCTCGACGAAAGGGATATTTGAAAAAAAAAAAAAAGACTTATAAGCTTGTCGACACTTGGGTAATTCACCTTGAAAAATAGATTGATGCATTGTATAAACAGCTATTTACATAAGTGCGGTTCCTAATTTTTTTTTTTCACTTGTGTTTTGTGTCTAAGCCTCAAAATACATAATATTTATCATGAATATACGTATATAACCGTGAAATATGCCGATGCGGATGCTTACATGGCGAATTTTTGTCCACCTCATCCCAAAACTAAATCCAGGCATCCACATCTCCTTCACTACACGGTTCATGGGCTTGTGGGATATTTCATGAATTTCTACATTATCAGATTTTTACGTCTGTACCCTTCGATTATTAAAAAGAAATCACTAATCTTGCCACTTGGACCACACAAATTTTTGCTCCCATGTGCAATTTGAACGCCTTTTCCGTTTTGGTGGGAAATGTTTCATGGTGTCCAATCCAAGGGAGGCAAGCTTCTGTAGAAAACCATTACTCAATAATGCCTTGGAAGAACCCTAAAACAACAAAAAATTTGCCCAGATTCTCTCCTAACCTCTCCTCGAAAGAAGTAGGTTTAGGATGATATGTCGCACCTTAGATCTAATCGAACGAAATCCATCATGATTGCAGCATTCGAGGAAGTTGAGAAAACACATTTTTGTGTGCGCTCCATGTGGGTTCAAATCTTATCTTAATGTCACTTTGTTGTTTGTACTTGGAAGCAAAGATTTAGTGCCATTGATTCAAGATTACTCCTGTTTAATGAGTACAAATCATTTGCCACATCTCACCAGCCTAATGAAAACCTTAGGGTTTGGTCTTCCCATCTTCTAAACGCATGCATTAAAGCAAAAATTATGCAGGTTTCAAAATTAGAACGAACCGGATTATTTGGGCTCTGTCTATTTCATGAAAAAATAAATGATTTGAAAAAAAAAATTCCCAAGAATAATCACTCATAAATATGAATAAACAAAAAATATTTTCATCGTCCTTGAAAATATTGAGACATAAATTGTTGTCGATAATGAAATTCATTGACTAATCATCTCAAACGATACAAACCATCATTTGTAGAGAAATGTTTTTTTAGATCATTCGTTTTTTCGCGAAACAAACGGAACCCAAATATAATTCACAAGTGTTAATAACCCTATCCTAGTTACTAGACTCACATATAATCATTTGCTTAGACTTTACAACATGGCGACACGACACGAATCAAATCAATCCCAATGGAATTTTTTGTTTTGTGGTAAAGTAGTTAATTAATTAACTCTCTTTATTTAAATCATATAAGACATCTATCGGAAGCCAGCTGGACCAAACCAGCAGGATTCATGTGTGTCCTAGAGCCCCTAAAAACATTTCCATGAATCGATGCGAGATTATATGATTCCCCTAAGTATTCTTTAATGATCATTATGATATGATTATTGTTTTTTCTTATCTTGTAACATCAGACTTGTGCCGAGGATGTGGGGGCATCGGGTTCCTCAAATTGGCAATAAAAAAATCCCTACGGATTCCAATCAAGAGCTATAAAGCCAACACACCACATGCAATTCTCTTTTGTTTGATTATTATTATTATTTTTTCTTTTTGGGGATTATCACCCGCAGAACCAATCATTGCTAGGAATGACAACAAAAAAGGACCCATCGACCGCCACTTACGGTGGTGGTGGTGGCGGTGGTGGTGGAAGCCAACAAATTTTGGGAATATTTTTTTGGTTTATTCTCTCTTTTTTGTTGTTTTCTTTATCAGACTGTGTTTTCTCCTATCTAGTAGGTCAGGTCCATTGAGCACGATGAATGTGTTTCAGGAGCAACAGAGGCTTGACGGATTATGAATCATGTTGGAAATGTGTCAATCAGCCCTCAATTCAGCCCTTGAATGGCATGAGAACCGTTCCGTAAGGATAAAAGGGGAAAAAGTTGGAACTTGTATCGCATATTTTCAAGTACACGAGCCCTTTTTTGGCTTTGGATCAAATCCATCCAACGCCCTCAAATTATATATTGTGAGTGCAACTGAGTCCTAAAACTTGTCAACTTTGCGTTCTCTAAGATGTTCGTTAGGATATGTTAACCAGTAAGCGATCGATGCGGTATTTTTCTTTGGGTTTTCTTTCATCAAGCTTTCCTCAGGATGTTTGTGTTTATGCGATGCTAAGGTGTCCACAACTGCAGTAAAGCAATTTGGAACATCTTTCCGAAGAACTTTTTAGATCTCAATAGTTCGACATGTCCGGCATGACATCGTAAAGAGGAGATACAAGAAAATCACAGATAATTCCTTCCGAGTCCCCTAGTCAAGTATGAATAGTCTTCCCTCTCACGATTCATGAATTCAATTCCGTGGGTGAAAATTGACTCGAAGCACCATGCAGCTCCCATAAAAAAAAAAATGAATACGAAATTTTTTCAGTGGGATTTGGAGAGTCATTAGGAAGAAAAGTTGCGGATGAGAAGCCGAGTTGAGGGCATGGTTAGTCCACTCCATATGGGTCGTCCGGATAATGCGGCTCTGCTGTCAGATCATGTGCAAACTCATGTAATCTGATGAACTAACGTACAAGGGGAGTGCGGGGAATACCTAAAAATAGCTCTCCTTGGCAGAATTATTACGTACTCGCGGCTTATGTTGGCTCATTTCACATGACCGGTAAATCACGAGAAGCGAGCACACGTATCATCAGCTAGCGAGGCCCCAACTGCCAACGATAGCAACTGTTCCTTAGGGTTGTACCTCAGAGTCTTCATGTCCCACCAACTCAGAAAACCGAAAAACAAAATCGGAGTTGAACACGATGGTAGGACGAGAAAACTTTAATTCTATTTTCCGAGGAAAATGTACTTCCTCGTATTTGCAATCGAGAAGTAAAAAAGCATTGTGGATTGCGACTGCTCATTTCTTTCCTGAAAAGCTGATTTATAACATTTTCCTCGTGCGAAGCGCACGAATGTGGCTATGATGAGGAAAAAGATAGACGAGGGCGCGTCGACATTGAGAAAAAATTACTAAAAAAATCATAAACATATTGCAATTATATCAATTGAGTCCTAAAGCTTTTGCAAAGGGCCGATTCAATTCGTTTGATGAGCCGACATTGACCTGGCAAATTTTTAATAATATTTATAATTTTTCCTTTGTTAATTAATTAAATAGTTATTTATTTATTCAAAAATAAAATAAAATGAGGAAAGAAATTATTAATAGTGAGAAAAAAAGAAAGAAAGAAAGAAAGTGAGTGGGGGTGGTTATATAAATATAATAATAAGTGGGTGCGGGCGAAAGAAATGAAGTGCGGTTTAGGAAATCTAAAAGTGAGATCATGCAGTGGCTTCTCTTAAATATATAGATATATCAATGTGGCTTCAGTGGAGATTAAGTGAAATGTTGTTGCATTCTAGAAATTATCAAATAAAAAAAACCCATAAAAAAGAGCAGTCAAGCACAAGCAGCCCCAACGTTTCTCTCCTTAATTTTGACAGGCTCCAATCTAGAGGCACAATTGGACTTCCCCCATAGCCGGTGGGTTCGATCGAAGCGCGTAAATCCACGATCCTCGCTCGGCATTCGGCGACGAGAATGCCGAGCGAGGAAATCGAACTCGGCAGATAAAAGGGCGAGAACCTGTAATCGATAGGCTACGAGAAAGATGAAAGGCACGGGGGGGGGGGGGGGGGGGGGTACATTAGAGGTGCAATTGTAAGTGAATTAAGGGCGAAAAGAAATGAGCAAAATGACAAGCATTTTCCGTTGTCGATTGGCCCTCGCGCCGGTCACGATGTGGACTTTTTAATTCAAGAGCCACGTCTTTCGGCTTTCTCATTTGGACTTTTCATCGAGAGGGAAATATTCGGGTTCTTTCATGGCCCGCATTGGCTTCTAATGTGGCACACTTGTAAAACGTTTTTTTGCTTTAAATCACGCTTTCATTTAGCGTGTTGACTCCCTAAATAAATATGTCCACACGTAGTTTAAGTTTCGAATCACATCTCGCGCGCTTCCGCTTGGGGTCGCAATTTGTGGCATCGGTGACTCCACCAAAGGCGACTGCATGGGGCGCCGGCACGGAGGTTGGGTGTCGGGATGAAGGAGGAGGAAGAGAGAGAAGGTGAACGACGCAGGCAATTTTTGATTTTTTTTTTTTAAATAAAAATTACAAAATAAGGTTCGAAGTGCCACCATTTTTATCAAAAAAATAGCTTAAAGTGGACACTGTTTCAAATAAAAAGCCGGAAGTGTCATCATTTTCTCAAATAAGAATCTGAAGTGGGCGTTATTTTAAATAAGAGCCAAAAGTGTCTTCATTTTTTCAAACAAGGTCTGAAGTAAATATTATTTTAAATAAAGACCTGAAATGGTCGTATCAATCTCAAACAAGGCTGGACTCATTGGTTAGCTAAGGACATTTTTGTTATTTATTTTTTATTTGTTTTTTTCTAGTTGGCAGGGTAACCGGCCCTTCACCAAGGTATTGGTGACCCCACTGGCCATCTACTCCGTCCCATCTACAGTAGGGCGTCGACTAGAGGCAACCTTCCCCCTGTGTTACTTTTTTCTTGTTTTTTATATTTAGTTTAATTATAAATTAGGTTAAAATTATATTTTGACAAAAATACCATTGACCGACCTGTCAACCGACGAGGTCATGCTCTTATTTAAAATAGCCATAATCACTTTAGACCTTTTATTTAAAGTTATTTTTATTTTTATTTAATTTTCACTCGTTAGATAGATGTCGATTTCGAATAAATCTGACTACATAAATACACCCTACATCAGCTACTCATACTACCATTCCTCCATCTAAAAGTCGCCGCTTAGAAAAAAAAATTACTTTCCGACCGAAAAAAAAACATAAAAACCTTAAAGTAATAAGAAAAGGAAAAATTTCAAATAAGGATCGAAGTGCTTTCATTTTCTCATATATGAGCTCGAAGTGAACTTATTTCAAATAAGGACATTACTGAAAGGCTTTTCTGTCCTTTATTTTTAACAATTTTTATCCTTTTTTTCTTTTTCTATTTCCTTTCATTTTATTTTTTCTTTCTTTTTCTGTAGCCATCGTCAGACTTAGGCATGGTTGCTTGACGTTGAAGAAGGAAACCCTTGTCCTTGCCAGATGGGCTGCTCGCCCAATCGAGACAAGGGTCAGGTGACCCTTAGCCAACGCCATTGAGGGCAACCCTCACCCTGCAAGCCAAGGCTTCCCTCATCGGAAGGATCATTGCTTGAGGTTAGCAATGGTCAGGGAAGGGAAAGGAAAAGGAAAAGGAAAAAAAAACGAAAGGAAAAAAAAAAAAATAGGAAAATATTGCAAAAAATTAAAGGACGAAATAAGTCATTCTTGAAATAATGAGGGTTTTTCAAGCATAATTTTATTTGGATCTTTATTTGAGAAATTAAGGATATTTTGTGCTCTTATTTGAAATTTTTTTTTTTTTTAAAAGGAGGCTCCACTTAATTATGGACCAAAGCACACAAAATAAAAAAATGGGTGGGTCACTCGTTAAATGATCAGCAGGGCAATATAAAAGTGCGATCAGCGCAACGACGACGCTGCTGTTTCTTGATACTCTCTCTCTCTCTCTCTCTCTCTCTCTCTCTCTCTCTCTAAAGCATCCGTCATCTTTATCTCTTTCTCCTCTCTGTCCGCTCGTTATCAATTCCCAGAAAATTCTCCAGATGAATCGATCCACCCAACCCCGAGCGAGAATTCTCTTCCATCATCTCACCACCGCCATGTCTGATCGCTTGATTCACCCACGTCACTGAATCGGCGAAATCCCCTTCCGTTTCCGGTTCAGATTCGCTCTCTCTAGAATAAGCAATCGCCATCCGTCCAGAAAAAGCTGCGGGAATTCTGAGATTCTGAATCCTTTCCGTAATTGAATCGAAGATCAATATCGGATCGACACCCACATACGATGTCGTCGTCCCGATCTCGCGAATCCGATCGCGACGGCAACCCCGCGACCGCCGACCGCTCCCGGAGGCTAAGATGAGGAGGAGAAAGAAGAAGGCTCAGGCACAAGCCCAGGCCCAACCCAAGGCCCGAAGCCAGTCCTCCAAGTGGAAGTCCCAGGCCCAGCAGCAGAGCTTCTCCTCCAGCCTCCTCCAAGACCTGCCCGCCGCGCCGGCGGCGGAGGAGGAGCGGAGGGCCGTCCGCGAGCGGCCGACAGGGCTCTGGCGGCGTCGGCCAAGTGGAGGACGCGGTGGAGGCCGGGCCATCCTGGCGGGCCGGATCAGGATTAGCAAGTTCAGGAAGCGGAAGAGGCCCGCGGCTGCGGTGGCGGCGGCCGCGGCGGCCGCTTGCCGGTCGAGGAAGCCGAGGGTGAGCGTGTCGAGGCTGAGGGGGAAGGGGCTGCCGGCCGTGCAGAGGAAGTGTGAGGGTCCTCGCGTTGGTCCCCGGCTGCCGGAAGGAGCCGTTGCCGGTGATACTCGAGGAGGCCACCGACTACATCGAGGCTCTGGAGATGCAGGTCAGGGCCTGAGCGAGCTCGCTCGGCTCCTCTCTGGCGGCGCCTCCACGGCGCCGGCTCGAGCTCCATCTCTCCTACTGCCCCACGCCGAGCCATGACTCCGGCTGCGCCACGTGTCGGACGATAGCTCGGGACAACTTCCATTTTGTGAGCATCTTTTGCCTTAAATTGTTTCTATCTTCTCTATAATATTGTGAATAGAGACATGCTTGGGTTCCCCCCCTTCTAATTTCTTTTTGCCAATGGCTTTTAAGATCTTTATCTTCCCTTAGCAACTTTAATTTTTTTTTTCAGGATCGTCAATTTTCGATATTAATAAATAAATTATTGTCGGCTTCGACTCAGTATATCATATGTAATTGATCATGAGTTGGTCGACATGATTGAATGCAGTGACTCGAATTTGATCTTGAAGCCGAAGTGAGGAAAGATAGATCTACTTTTTTTGCGTTCTTAGGCAAATCACGCGATTTATGATTTTGTCTATTTCGGTTTAACTGATTAGGTAAAGTCAAACGTTTGGTTGTAAACCAATTAATTTGATTGAAGTGCATGTTCTTGCAATGTCTTCAAGCACTTAATGCGAGGGGAATAGAATCGAACTTCAGTTTCTTTTGGCCAGAGCGGCCGACGGATTTGCAAAATCGCTGTAAGAGTCGTTATGAATTTTGTCACAACTCTTGCTATTTAACGAAGTAACTCCGTGCGCCGCTTACTTTCCCCCCATCATTGTATATATTGGCCTGGTCAAGTCTTTCGAGACGCTATTATTTAATGGTCGTCGAGCATGTTCCTCTCATTAGCCGATGATTCTTGTAATTCTCAACATTCGGTTGTTTATATCAAAGATGCCCTCGGCAAATTTTTCCAAAGGTTTGCTATGGCTTCGCCGACTCGCATGGTCATTGTCTGTCGGTTCGTGCGAGTATGTGTTGAAACGGGCATGCCTACGTAGTTAGTCGGTACGACGTGAATCCGCAAGTTAGTGAATAAGGCCAAAGATTTGTCCGAAGGGGGAATAAATCACAGTGAATATGAACCAAAAAGACAATGAGTATCCGCATGAATTCCGCTTCATAGGTAACCACAGACATGTAGCTAAGCACATGGGATCATCATAAAGCCGGAGGAAGTGGTTTGTCTCCTCCGGAGTGCAAAAAGATAGTTAAAATCGATTGGGAAGAAAAAGCCGACTTTCTGCTCTGTAGATGGAAGCCACCTTAGTGCAAAGAGATTGACCAGAGGAAAAATTTTAATAAGAATAATTATATAAAAATAAATAAAAGGCGTTATATCAATGGACATCTTGGTGATTGTAATGTGTTAGACCCCACCGAGCAATCAAATCCGGCTCGACAAAATGTCGGGTCAAGGTCCATTGTTACTGGCACACTCCATCGCGGATCATCTTCCATTCGCTTTCGGGGCATCCGGCCTCGCTTTTCCCTTTTGCACGAACACTCGAATCACGCCTACCCATAACCACTAATTATTTGGTTTTTTTTTTTTTTGGTATCGAAGGTGTCCGGGCCAGCGTCGTACGGTCGCGCACCACCCCTAATTATTTATTCATGGCTTATTGCCTAATAAGTTGATTAAATAATAATAAGAAGATCGAGAGAGGAAAGAGAGGCATCGAGGGGGGTTGGACCGTAGCCCGCATTCCGACAATAGAGGGTGGCTTTCCGACCTCTCACTGTCCGGTCCCAAACTCAAATCATCGGAGCACGAAACGTTTGCCCGGGAGGTGGGCGCAATTCTCGGCACTGTGGTTTCGATTAGACCAAAAGGGCAAGCCTGATCTTTAACCATCAAGCGGATCAATGTATCGATAGAACTTGCGGCATTCCGAGCTTTCGTCAGAGTAACTTCGATCTTCTCGAACCACTCGACAGTACGGCGCTTTGCGATCTTCCGAAGTCCTCTCGTTTCCCGTGTCCGAACAACCACTCACCGTAAACGATCGAAAGCGCGTACTGTCGAGTGTTTCGAGAAGATCGTAAGTTACTCCTGACGAAGCTCGGAATGCGCAAGTTCTCTCGATACATGATCCGCTTGATGGTTAAAGATCATGGCCTTGCCCTTTTGTTCCTAATCGCACTCACAGTGCCGAGAATTGGCCCACCTCCCCCGGGCCAACGTGTTCTCCGATTGATTTGAGTTTTGGGACCGGACAGTGGAGAGGTCGGAAAGCCACCCCTCTATTTGTCGGAAGCCGGCCTCCGGTCCAACCCCCCCTCGATGCCTCTCTTTCCCTCTCTCGATCTTTCTTAGTTATTATTTAATCAACTTTAATTATGCAATTAACATGAATAAATAATTAGTGGTGGTGCGCGATCCGTACGGACGCTTGCCCGGACACCTTCGATACCAAAAAAAAAAAAAAAAAAATATAGTGGGTTATGTGATAGGCGTGATTCGAGTGTTCGTGCAAAGGGAAAAGCGAGGCCCGGCTGCGAAGCTATGGAATGATCGCGATGAGTTTGTGCAGTATCATGGACTTGACCCAACATTTGTCGACCGGATTTGATTGCTCGTGGGGTCTAACACATTACAATCATCAAGGTCCATGAATATAACGCCTTTTATTTATTTTAATAATTATTATTATTAATTTTTTCCTTCTTGTCATTCTCTTGGCACTAAGGTGATTCCATCACAGAGCAAAGTCCGGCTTTTTTCTCCCCAATCGATTTTTAACTTATCTTTTGCACTTTCCGGAGGAAACCCCCTTCCTCCGGTATTGATGATCCCATGTGCTTACGCTACATGTCTGTGGTACCTATGAAGGCGGAATTCATGCGGATACTCTTGTTCTTTTTGGTCATATCACTGTGATTTATTCCCCCTTCGGACAAATTCCTTTGGCCTTATTCACTAACTTGGGATTCACGTCGTACCGACTAAACTACGTAGGCATTGCCCGTTTCTAACACATACTCGCACGAACCGACAGACCAATGACCATGCCGAGTCGGCGAGCCATAGCAAACCTTTGGAAAATTTGCCGAGGCATCTTTGATAATATAACCAACCGAATGTTGAGCAATTACATAGAATCATCGGCTAATGAGATAACATGGCTCGACGACCATAAATAATAGCGTCTCGAAAGACTTGACCATGCCAATATATCATCGATGGGGAAAGTACGCGGGCACGGAGTTACTTCGTTAAATGCAAGAGTTGTGAACAAATTCATAACGACTCTTACACGATTTTCAAAATCCCGTCGGCCGCTGCTGGCAAAAGAACTGAAGTTCGATTCTATTCCCCTCGCGATTAAGTGGCCTTGAAGACATTGCAAGACATGACACTTCATCAAATTAATTGGTTTACAACCAAAACGTTTGCTTACCTAATCAGTTAAACGCAAAGCAAAACTCAGTAAATCGCGTGATTTGCCTAAGAACGCAAAAAGTAATCTATCTTCCCTACTTCGGCTTCGAAGATCAAATTTCCGAGTCACTGAATTCAATCATGTCGCCCAACTCATGATCAAATTACATAGATATTCTGGGGGGGGGGGGGGGGGGGGGGGGGGGGGGGTGGGGGGGGGAAGTCGAGCCGCACTAATTTATTTATTAATATCGAAAAATTACGATCCTGCAAAAAAATAAAGTTGCTAGGGGACGATAAAGATCTTAAAAGCCATGGCAAAGAAATTAGAAGGGGGGGAACCAAGCAGTCTCTATTCACAATATTATAGAGAGATAGAAATCATTTAAGGCAGATTGCTTCACAAAATGGAAGTTTTCCGAGCTAATCGTCCGAACGTGGCGCGCCGGAGTCCACTGGCCTCGGCGTGGGCGCAGTAGGAGAGAATGGAGCTCGAGCCGGCGCCGGTGGAGGCGCCGCCAGAGCGGAGGCCGAGCGAGCCGCTCATGGCCCTGACCTGCAATCTCCAGAGCCTCGATGTAGTCGGTGCCTCCTCGAGTATCACCGCAACGGCTTCCTTCCGGCAGCCGGACCAACCGCCGAGGACCCTCACCTTCCTCTGCACGGCCGGCAGCCCCTTCCCCCTCAGCCTCGACACGCTCACCCTCGCTTTCCTCGACCGGCAAGCGGCCGCCGCGGCCAGCCGCCACCGCAGGCCGCGGCCTCTCCGCTTCCTGAACTTGCTAATCCTGCTCCGCCCGCCAGATGGCCCGGCTCCACCCGTCCTCCCTGGCCGACGCCGCCAGACCAAAAAAAAAAAAAAGAACTTGTCGGCCGCCTCGCGGACGGCCTCCCGCCTCCTCCTCCGCCGCCGCGCGGCGGCCAGGTTCTTGGAGGAGAGGCTGGAGGAGAGATCTGCTGCTGGCCTGGGAATTCCCACTTGGAGGACTGGCTTCGGGGCTTGGTTGGGCCTGGGCTTGTGCCCCTGAGGCCTTCTTCTTTCTCCTACTCATCTTAGCTCCGGGAGCGGTCGGCGGTCGCGGGTTGCCCGTCGCGATCGGATTCGCGAGATCAGGGACGACGACTCGGATGTGGGTGTCGATCCGATATTGTCTTCGATTCAATACGGAAAGGAGTCAGAATCCTCAGAATTCCGCAGCTTTTTCTGACGGATGGCGATTGCTTATTCTAGAGAGATCGAATCTGAACGAAACGACTGGGGATTTCGCCTATTCAGTGACGTGGGGAATCAAGGCGAATCAGACATGCGGTGTGAGATGAGGAAGAGAATTCTCGCTGTGGGTGGGTGGATCGATTTCATCTGGAGAATTTTTCTGGAATTGATAACGAGCGGACAGAGAGGAGAAAGAGATAAAGATGACGGATGCTTTTAGAGAGAGAGAGAGAGAGGAGAGAGAGAGAGAGAGGAGAGTATCAGAAACAGCACGCGTCGTCGTTGCGCTGATCGCACTTTTTATTTGCCCTGCTGATCATTTAACGAGTGACCCCCCATTTTATTTTTATTTTTGTGTGCTTTGGTCCATAATTAAGTGGAGCCTCCTTTTTAAAAAAAAAAAAATTTCAAATAAGAGCACAAATATCCTTAATTTCTCAAATAAGATCCAAAATAAAACTTATGCTTGAAAAAATCCTCATTATTTCAAGAATGACTTATTGTCGTCTTTAATTTTTGCAATATTTTCCTATTTTTTTTTCTTTTTTCCTTTCGTTTTTTTTTTCCTTTTTCCTTTTTCCTTGTCCCTTCCCTGACCATTGCTAACCTCAAGCAATGATCCTTCCGATGAGGGAAGCCTTGGCTTGGCAGGGTGAGGGTTGCCCTCAATGGCGTTGGCTAAGGGTCACCTGACCTTTGTCTCGATTGGGCGAGCAGCCCATCTGGCAAGGACAGGGTTCCTTCTTCAAGTCAAGCAACCATGCCTAAGTCTGACGATGCTACAGAAAAAGAAAGAAAAAATAAAATGAAAGGAAATAGAAAAAGAAAAAAAGGATAAAAAATTGTAAAAATAAAGGACAGAAAAGCCTTTCAGTAATGTCCTTATTTGAAATAAGGTTCACTCGAGCTCATATATGAAAAATGAAAGCACTTCATATCCTTATTTGAAATTTTTTCCTTTTCTTATTACTTTGGGTTTTTTATGTTTTTTTTTTCGGTCGGAAAGTTATTTTTTTTTTCTAAGCGGCGACTTTTAGATGGAGGAATGGTAATATGAGTAGCTGATGTAGGGTGTATTTATGTAGTCAGATTTATTCGAATCGACATCTATCTAACGATGTGAAATTAATAAAAATAAAATAAATTTTAATAAAAGGTCTAAAGTGATTATGGCTATTTTAAAATAAGAGCATGACCTCGTCGTTGACAGGTCGGTCAATGGTAATTTTTGTCAAAATATAATTTTAACCTAATTTATAATTAACCTAAATATAAAAACAAGAAAAAAGTAACACAGGGGGAAGGTTGCCTCTAGTCCGACGCCCTACTGTAGATGGGACGGAGTAGATGGCCAGTGGGGTCACCAATACCTTGGTGAAGGGCCGGTTACCCTGCCAACTAGAAAAAAACAAATAAAAAATAAATAACAAAAATGTCCTTAGCTAACCAATGAGTCCAGCCTTGTTTGAGATTGATACGACCATTTCAGGTCTTTATTTAAAATAATATTACTTCAGACCTTGTTTGAAAAAATGAAGACACTTTTGGCTCTTATTTAAATAACGCCCACTTCAGATTCTTATTTGAGAAAATGATGACACTTCCGGCTTTTTATTTGAAACAGTGTCCACTTTAGCTATTTTTTTTGATAAAATGGTGGCACTTCGAACCTTTATTTGTAATTTTTATTTAAAAAAAAAATCAAAAATTGCCTGCGTCGTTCACCTTCTCTCTCTTCCTCCTCCTTCATCCCGACACCCAACCTCCGTGCCGGCGCCCCATGCAGTCGCCTTTGGTGGAGTCACCGATGCCACAAATTGCGACCCCAAGCGGAAGCGCGCGAGATGTGATTCGAAAACTTAAACTACGTGTGGACATATTTATTTAGGGAGTCAACACGCTAAATGAAAGCGTGATTTAAAGCAAAAAAACGTTTTACAAGTGTGCCACATTAGAAGCCAATGCGGGGCCATGAAAGAACCCGAATATTTCCCTCTCGATGAAAAGTCCAAATGAGAAAGCCGAAAGACGTGGCTCTTGAATTAAAAAGTCCACATCGTGACCGGCGCGAGGGCCAATCGACAACGGAAAATGCTTGTCATTTTGCTCATTTCTTTTCGCCCTTAATTCACTTACAATTGCACCTCTAATGTACCCCCCCCCCCCCCCCCCCCCGTGCCTTTTCATCCTTTCGTAGCCTATCGATTACAGGTTCTCGCCTTTTATCTGCGAGTTCGATTTCCTCGCTCGGCATTCTCGTCGCGAATGCCGAGGCGGGATCGTGGATTTACGCGCTTCGATCGAACCCACCGGCTATGGGGGAAGTCCAATTGTGGCCTCTAGATTGGAGCCTGTCAAAATTTAAGGAGAGAACGTTGGGGCTGCTTGTGCTTGACTGCTGCTTTTTTATGGGTTTTTTTTATTTGATAATTTCTAGAATGCAACAACATTTCACTTAATCTCCACTGAAGCCACATTGATATATCTATATATTTAAGAGAAGCCACTGCATGATCTCACTTTTAGATTTCCTAAACGCACTTCATTTCTTCGCCCGCACCCACTTATTATTATATTTATATAACCACCCCACTCACTTTCTTTCTTTTCTTTCTTTTTTTCTCACTATTAATAATTTCTTTCCTCATTTTATTTTATTTTTGAATAAATAAATAACTATTTAATTAATTAACAAAGGAAAATTAAAATATTTATTAAAATTTGCCAGGTCAATGTCGGCTCATCAAACGAATTGAATCGGCCCTTTGCAAAAGCTTAGGACTCAATTGATATAATTGGCAATATGTTATGATTTTTTTAGTGTAATTTTTTCTCAATGTCGACGCGCCCTCGTCTATCTTTTTCCTCATCATAGCCACATTCGTGCGCTTTCGCACGAGAAAATGTTATAAATCAGCTTTTTCAGGAAAGAAATGAGCAGTCGCAATCCACAATGCTTTTTTTACTTCTCGATTGCAAAATACGAGGAAGTACATTTTCCTCGGAAAATAGAATTAAAGTTTTCTCGTCCTACATCGTGTTCACTCCCTCTCATTTTTGTTTTTCGGTTTTCTGAGTTGGTGGGACATGAAGACTCTGAGGTACAACCCTAAGAACAGTTGCTATCGTTGGCAGTTGGGGCCTCGCTAGCTGATGATCGTGTGCTCGCTTCTCGTGATTTACCGGGCGGTCATGTGAAATGAGCCAACATAAGCCGCGAGTACGTAATAATTCTGCCAGGAGAGCTATTTTTAGGTATTCCCCGCACTCCCCTTGTACGTTAGTTCATCGATTACATGAGTTTGCACATGATCTGACAGCAGAGCCGCATTATCCGGACGACGCCATATGGAGTGGACTAACCAGGCCCTCAACTCGGCTTCTCATCCGCACTTTTCTTCCTAATGACTCTCCAAATCCCACTGAAAAAATTTCGTATTCATTTTTTTTTTTTATGGGAGCTGCATGGTGCTTCGAGTCAATTTTCACCCACGGAATTGAATTCATGAATCGTGAGAGGGAAGACTATTCATACTTGACTAGGGGACTCGAAGGAATTATCTGTGATTTTCTTGTATCTCCTCTTTACGATGTCATGCCGGCATGTCGAACTATTGAGATCTAAAAAGTTCTTCGGAAAGATGTTCCAAATTGCTTTACTGCAGTTGTGGACACTTAGCATCGCATAAACACAAACATCCTGAGGAAAGCTTGATGAAAGAAACCCTAAAGAAAAATACCGCATCGATCGCTTACTGGTTAACATATCCTAACGAACATCTTAGAGAACGTAAAGTTGACAAGTTTTAGGACTCAGTTGCACTCATAATATATAATTTGAGGGCGTTGATGGATTGATCCAAAGCAAAAAGGGCTCGTGTACTTGAAAATATGCGATTCAAGTTCCAACTTTTTCCCCTTTTATCCTTACGGAACGGTTCTCATGCCATTCAAGGGCTGAATTGAGGGCTGATTGACACATTTCCAACATGATTCATAATCCGTCAAGCCTCTGTTGCTCCTGAAACATGTTCATCGTGCTCATTGGACCTGACCTACTAGATAGGAGAAAACACAGTCTGATAAAGAAAACAACAAAAAAGAGAGAATAAACCAAAAAAATATTCCCAAAATTTGTTGGCTTCCACCACCACCGCCACCACCACCACCGTAAGTGGCGGTCGATGGGTCCTTTTTTGTTGTCATTCCTAGCAATGATTGGTTCCTGCGGGTGATAATCCCCAAAAAGAAAAAATAATAATAATAATCAAACAAAAGAGAATTGCATGTGGTGTGTTGGCTTTATAGCTCTGATTGGAATCCGTAGGGATTTTTTTATTGCCAATTTGAGGAACCCGATGCCCCCACATCCTCGGCACAAGTCTGATGTTACAAGATAAGAAAAACAATAATCATATCATAATGATCATTAAAGAATACTTAGGGAATCCATATAATCTCGCATCGATTCATGGAAATGTTTTTAGGGGCTCTAGGACACACATGAATCCTGCTGGTTTGGTCCAGCTGGCTTCCGATAGATGTCTCATATGATTTTAAATAAAGAGAGTTAATTAATTAACTACTTTACCACAAAACCAAAAATTCCATTGGGATTGATTTGATTCGTGTCGTGTCGCCATGTTGTAAAGTCTAAGCAAATGATTATATGTGAGTCTAGTAACTAGGATAGGGTTATTAACACTTGTGAATTATATTTGGGTTCCGTTTGTTCGCGAAGAACGAACGATCTAAAAAAAACATTCTCTACAAATGATGGTTTGTATCGTTTGAGATGATTAGTCAATGAATTTCATTATCGACAACAATTTATGTCTCAATATTTTCAAGGACGATGAAAATATTTTTTGTTTATTCATATTTATGAGTGATTATTCTTGGGAATTTTTTTTTTCAAATCATTTATTTTTCACATGAAATAGACAGAGCCAAATAATCCGGTTCGTTCTAATTTTGAAACCTGCATAATTTTTGCTTTAATGCATGCGTTAGAAGATGGGAAGACCAAACCCTAAGGTTTTCATTAGGCTGGTGAGATGTGGCAAATGATTTGTACTCATTAAACAGGAGTAATCTTGAATCAATGGCACTAAATCTTTGCTTCCAAGTACAAACAACAAAGTGACATTAAGATAAGATTTGAACCCACATGGAGCGCACACAAAAATGTGTTTTCTCACTTCCTCGAATGCTGCAATCATGATGGATTTCGTTCGATTAGATCTAAGGTGCGACATATCATCCTAAACCTACTTCTTTCGAGGAGAGGTTAGGAGAGAATCTGGGCAAATTTTTTTGGTTGTTTTAGGGTTCTTCCAAGGCATTATTGAGTAATGGTTTTCTACAGAAGCTTGCCTCCCTTGGATTGGACACCATGAAACATTTCCCACCAAAACGGAAAAGGCGTTCAAATTGCCATGGGAGCAAAATTTGTGTGGTCCAAGTGGCAAGATTAGTGATTTCTTTTTAATAATCGAAGGGTACAGACGTAAAATCTGATAATGTAGAAATTCATGAATATCCCACAAGCCCATGAACTGTAGTGAAGGAGAATGTGGATGCCTGGATTTAGTTTTGGGATGAGGTGGACAAAAATTCGCCATGTAAGCATCCGCATCGGCATATTTCACGGTTATATACGTATATTCATGATAAATATTATGTATTTTGAGGCTTAGACACAAAACACAAGTGGAAAAAAAAATATTAGGAACCGCACTTATGTAAATAGCTGTTTATACAATGCATCAATCTATTTTTCAAGGTGAATTACCCAAGTGTCGACAAGCTTATAAGTCTTTTTTTTTTTTTCAATATCCCTTTCGTCGAGCCCCAAAAATCAAAATTTACATGATAGAAATTTGTCAAATAAGGTTGGTCCAAGAATGGAATTTCGATGACACCTCTCAAAAGTAGGGATGTGCATGGCCTGAGCCGGTCCGGTCCTAGTATGGAACCGAGGACCGGATCGGTAGTCTAGATCCCCAAATTTTCGCGATCAAGGACTAGACCGAGACCACGATCCAATCCCAATGGGACCGCTAACATCAGTTGCTTATAAAAATCTAACCTTGGAATGTATGCATGGCTAATGAGTCCAATTCTTCAGAGATATTTGTTCTAGACATGTGGGAGAATCTACACTTTGTTTCTTAAGTTTGCATTTGTGAAGCCAAAATCTTTCCTTTTCCTCCGGCTGACTTATGCTCTACAACAGTTTTGACATGTCAATAAGACAGATGTTGTCACCCTTGATTCTATATTTGGGGCATGGTTCTCCTTTTGTTCTGGCTTTGGAAATTCTTCCTAATTTTTCGTATTTATTTCAAATAAATATAGTT
>JAGVVM010005481.1:0-42448 GCA_019149425.1 Psidium friedrichsthalianum | reverse complement strand
CACTTTCCAAGATTTGTTTAGTGAATCAAACACGTACCATGCTCGGGAGGAGTCTTTTCCCGGTAAACATTCTGATAGAGCCTCCCAACCTCTTGTCCTTCCCCGATTTACTATGCATTTGCTTCCTGAAATGCAAAGAGGTGAGTTTTGGCAGCGGAGGCACGCCAACCACGCTTCTGTTCTTTTCTGAATTGGCTTTCTTCTGTAACTTATCTACCTCTATTGCAGACTGTGCTCCAGAAAAACTATCACTGAGTCGGCTGATGATGCGGCTCCCATCAGTGACCAGCAATGGCCTTACGGTGAGACAGGTTGGTAACTGAGGGGAACTGTGCCAATAATCTTCCATTTCAGCGTGATGGTTGTATAACTGAGCCATGAGGCAACTTTCCAAGGAACTCAATGGCTTAACAAATCGCCCATGCGTGTATCTACTTCTATGGAGGTTCTTATTCTTAGCAAAGCCACGATAAGTAACGATATCTCCTTCAAATGGTCCAGCCAACATATCATTTGAGCCACTACAGGCACTACAACCAGCATCACTCTCATTCTCATTCCTTGTATAGGTCCTACTACTTGACATCTCAGTTGGCAAAGTTGACATAGAGAGTACACTGCACTCCTCTGAATTTTCCTTACTTTTTGGATCATATACCGTTGATATGGAAGCCTCTTCTGCAGCAGAAGAAGTATCTAAATTCTCTCTGCTCTCAAATTCCAACCTTTCCACGGAATTAGAAGCATCCCTAGATAACTTCTTTCTCTTTGCCAATCTGCGAAGAGACAGTTCTGAGAATCGGAGCCCCTGTGGCTGGAACAAAGGTCTGATGGCATGTCCCTATCATTCGAAGTGTTCTTCAAATACTTTGTCAAGCATCCGGCCCCAGCCGCGGCTACAAATACCCAGAAGTCCATTTTTGGCTTTCCCTCGCGCAGAGAACGAAGCTACCCAAATTCAACCAAACTGATCCTCCTTTTCGCCTCAGTTCTCACCAGAAGTCACTAGGCTCAATATTTCCATGAATCTGAAGGAAAAGAGAGCTTTTCCAGCCTCAGGGCCAAAGCCCTCTTTCTCTGGAGGAATAGATACGTAAATCACCCGTTAAGAGAGTGCCTTGCTTCACATTCCCTGCCGACCCTTACAATTAAATAACACGATGCAATACTTAACTATTGAATATCCCCAACATGAAAAAGCCTGGAGATTGAGAAGCCTCCTTCTATCAATGCCACTATAAATTAGGGATAATCAACCAGCTAAGGCGTACTTACACGATGCTGGATCAGCATGAAAATCAAACAATGCACCGATTGAAACCACCAGCATAGACATATAGCTCCTCAAGATCATCCCTTCACGTCTTCATCTAGTGGAAACAAACACAAGCGCCAATCACTCGGCGTAGCTGAATACCCCCCAACAAGAAAATCAAAACTTCGCCGATTGAACGTCCCAATCGACCGGGAAAAAAAAAAAACAGGAGGCCAACAGACAACCCAGCACCACAGACAATCGCAATGAGGAAGAAAAGCTCGTCGCTTTCTATCGGAGTTGCTCTTGCGAGAGGCCCCACTTGGCTAAAGCTGGTCCGACGGAGCGAACCTGACGAGAAGAGACGCGGCGCGATCCCATGCTCGGTGGGATTTCTTGCGGGAGGAAGAAGAAGAGTAGAATGCTTCGTTATCTGCAAGACGAGGGCAATAAATGAGAATTTCAAAACAAAAGGCAAGAAAGTTCAAAAAAAAAAAAAAAAAGAGTCCAGCGATAGGAAAAATTGAGGTTTTCGGCCCAAAAAGAATTGTGGTTTTTCGAATTTACTTTTCATTTATTATTTATTTCTCGTCCACGTGTCTGATTTGATTTTCATTTCTGAAAAATTACCCATTCCCTGTAATAATATCCAAAAATAGTTAAAAATAATTTATTTAGACCTATCGAGTTGTATACTAGATTTATGATCATATAGCGAAATACAATTCTTTCCATCCTCTTATTTAAGCTGTACATTATCATGCCGATCTCATGCTCTGGCACGCGAATGGATTAATACACTGCATGATTTTTATTATAGGCAATTAACCCACAGATATTTGAGTATAGCACATGAGGATAAACTAGTAGCTGTTTTGCATAATTATGGTGATTTTGTTGGGTTCTTTCTGGACTTTTTGGTCATGTAGGAAGGTGGCATCAAATCAAACAATACCCAAAAGAAAAAATAAACTGTGATTGAGCTTGGATATAATCGCCCATCACAAGAACAGGACAACAACGTTAGGTGGGCTTCATGGACCTAAGTGCTTCAACTGTCCATCGTCCATTCTCACAGCCAATCTTATTTTATCGGGATAACTACGATTGAAATATTAAAACTTATCACGAAAGCGCAAGTGAATCTTAAAATTTTCAGAAGTGCAATTGAGTTTTAAAATCTTGTCACGAAAGTATAATCGAGTCTAAACTTTCAAAAAAATGTAATGAAATCTTAAAACTTATCAAATTAGTGAAATCAAATTATTTCGTTAATTGCACTTTTTAAAAGTTGTAGATTTCGATTGCACTTTTATGATAAGTTTTAGGACTTGATGGTACACTTTGAAAATTTTAGGGCTCGATTGCACGTGGAATTTATTGTGCTTTTTGAAAGTTTTAAGATTCGACTGAACTTTCGTGGCAAGTTTTTCCTATTTTATGGTAGGAAAGAAAGACAATTATTTTTCCTTTTACACACCCACCTTTTTTTGATTGCATGTGCAGTTTTGGTCTCAATTGTGTCTTTTTTTCTTCTTGGGTGGGGGCCAAATTGAACTATCTTGTGGTTGACTATTGAGTTTGGTGCTTAGGTAATTACTTTTTCTTGAAGAAAGTGCCTAACATCATCACTAATGGTGAAAAAGAAAAAACAAGATTATATTTGGTTGTCAGCAGAAAAAGGCGGGGTCAAGCGGACAAAACTGACCTTTTGATGCTCTTTGCTCACCAGCTGAACAAAGTCAGGCAATGCGAATGGTCCATTGCAATTAGAAAAAGTAAACGTAAAAAGTGTGCAATTATTTTGATATTTATTTGTGGCTTGCTTCAAGCGAGGACAATTAGGCAATGCGATGGTCCATTGCAATTATAAAAGTAAACGTGAAAAAGTGAGCAATTATTTTAATACTTATTTGTGACTTGCTTCGAGCTAATACTTGCCGCGCAACTAAATTTTTACAATTGTGTCAATTCGGTCTTGAACTTTTTTTTCTATCAGTTGAGTTATAAACTTTTTTGTAAATGTCCTAATTCAGTCTACTTTGCTAGCCAACACTGATGTGGCATCGCCATCTCGTTAATACTATCTTAGATAATTTTTATTAATATTTTAATATTTTCTATTTTTAATTTTTTCTTCTTTTTTCTGCTTCTTTTTTTCCCCCCTATTCTACTACTACCGTGGTTGGCGAGCTCTAGCGACCCACTCTGGCCGATTTGCTTTGGACTTGAATTTGCTCTTCTGTTTAAATTACATAGTATTACTCAAATTTCATAAACTCATGAAACGATTTGATGGAATCTTTTTTTTTTTTTTTGGGTCGAATTTTTTGATGGGAATCTGCACGACAGCGTTTGAGTGTTGTGAAGGTTTCTAGCATTCTCTTGTTTGAAAAAGGCCAAAGTGAGTAAGTGAGAAAATGAAAATGCAACATAGTCTAGACTTCTGGGTTGAACTCCTCCTCACATCATTGTACTTGGCATCGTGGAATGATAATCCATAGGATCGACACGATTGGTTGGGACGTCAAGTGATTTTTATCCAGGTCATGAACCGAAAGACGTCGTTCATTTACCACCAACTAGGATAATTACTCAAAAAGTCTTAAACCCATTACAATTATATCAATTCAGTCCTAATTTTTTTAATCAATTGAGTCATAAATCTATTGCAATTATGTCGATTCATTCTTAATTTTTGTTATCAATTGAGTCTTAAACCTTTTGAAGTTGTGACAATTTAACCAATCCTGTCAACTTTGGCAAGTCGGTGCTAGCGTTGATGCTGACCATTGTTGACTTGGATGCTGGCGTTGACGTGGGGATAATTTTTAATAATATGTCATATTCTTTTGGATTTTTTCTTTTTCTTTTCTTTCTCTTTCCTTTTTTTCTTCCCTCCCTTCTTTCTCAAGCCGATCGCCAAGGGACCTTGCTGGCCTAGGGCGAGCTCGCTCTAACCCGGTCAGCCTCTAGCGAGGGCAAGGTCGTGCCTCGCCATGGCTAGGTGAGGGAAGAAGGGAGGAAAGTAAAACATGAAAGAAAAAGAATAGGCAAAAAAAATAAGGAAAAAATTTAAAATTAAAAATTTCTACGTCGGTGTCGACTGGCCAAGTTGGTCAGATGGACTAAATCGGCACAAATACAAAAAATTTAAGACTCAATTGCAAATAAAAATTAGGATTGAATTGGCATAATATCAATAGGTTTAGGACTTTTTGAGTAATTCTCCCGACCGACTGTGTACAACTACTCTGCGTTAGAGCCATCTTCACACCGAAAAATAGGGGTGTGTATAAAACCAAACCGACTCAGGAACCTGATCAACTGTACCCAACCAGCCGATTCTAGGCATTCCGAGTTCCAATTACGAAGCCAAACCACTTGGAGCTATATGTTTTTTTTTTCTTAATTTTTATTTTCCTTTAAGAGTAAAGAAAATGAATTGCCAAAATCCTACACTGGTCCAGTCCTACGTAGGAGCCGAATCAAGAGCAGTCCAATTCCGACTTTAGGGTGGAATCGGCCCAATCGAAGAACCTTTCACCCCTTTGGCAAAGCCCGAACTTAATTGGTTCGTGAGGTTTGCTGCTTGCTCTGCAAACCTCACGAACCAATTAAGTTCGGGCTTTGCCAAAGGGGTGAAAGGTTCTTCGATTGGGCCGATTCCACCCTAAAGTCGGGAATTGGACTGCTCTTGATTCGGCTCCTACGTAGGACTGGACCAGTGTAGGATTTTGGCAATTTCATTTCTTTACTCTTTAAGGAAAATAAAAATTAAGAAAAAAAAAACATATAGCTCCAAGTGGTTTGGCTTCGTAATTGGAACTCGGAATTGCCTAGAATCGGCTGGTTGGGTACAGTTGATCAGGTTCCTGAGTCGGTTTGGTTTTTATACACACCCCTATTTTTCGGTGTGAAGATGGCTCTAACGCAGAGTAGTTTGTACACAGTCGGTCGGGAGAATTACTCAAAAAGTCCTAAACCTATTGATATTATGCCAATTCAATCCTAATTTTTTATTTGCAATTGAGTCTTAAATTTTTTGTATTTGTGCCGATTTAGTCCATCTGACCAACTTGGCCAGTCGACACCGACGTAGAAATTTTTTAATTTTAAATTTTTTCCTTATTTTTTTTGCCTATTCTTTTTCTTTCATGTTTTTACTTTCCTCCCTTCTTCCCTCACCTAGCCATGGCGAGGCACGACCTTGCCCTCGCTAGAGGCTGACCGGGTAGAGCGAGCTCGCCCTAGGCCAGCAGGTCCCTTGGCGATCGGCTTGAGAAAGAAGGGAGGGAAGAAAAAGGAAAGAGAAAGAAAAGAAAAGAAAATCCAAAGAATATTGACATATTATTAAAATTATCCCCACGTCAACGCCAGCATCCAAGTCAACAATGGTCAGCATCAACGCTAGCACCGACTTGCCAAAGTTGACAGGATTGGTTAAATTGTCACAACTTCAAAGGTTTAAGACTCAATTGATAACAAAAATTAAGAATGAATCGACATAATTGCAATAGATTTATGACTCAATTGATTAAAAAAATTAGGACTGAATTGATATAATTGTAATGGGTTTTAAGACTTTTTGAGTAATTTATCCTAGTTGGTGGTAAATGAACGACGTCTTTCGGTTCATGACCTGGATAAAAATCACTTGACGTCCCAACCAATCGTGTCGATCCTATGGATTATCATTCCACGATGCCAGTACAATGATGTGAGGAGGAGTTCAACCCAGAAGTCTAGACTTATTGTTTGCATTTTTCATTTTCTCACTTACTCACTTTGGCCTTTTTCAAACAAGAGAATGCTAGAAACCTTCACAACACTCAAACGCTGTCGTGCAGATTCCCATCAAAAATTCGACCCAAAAAAAAAAAAGATTCCATCAAATCGTTTCATGAGTTTATGAAATTTGAGTAATACTATGTAATTTAAACAGAAGAGCAAATTCAAGTCCAAAGCAAATCGGCCAGAGTGGGTCGCTAGAGCTCGCCAACCACGGTAGTAGTAGAATAGGGGGGAAAAAAGAAGCAGAAAAAGAAGAAAAATTAAAATAGAAAATATTAAAATATTAATAAAAATTATCTAAGATAGTATTAACGAGATGGCGATGCCACATCAGTGTTGGCTAGCAAAGTAGACTGAATTAGGACATTTACAAAAAGTTTATAACTCAACTGATAGAAAAAAAGTTCAAGACCGAATTGACACAATTGTAAAAATTTAGTTGCGCGGCAAGTATTAGCTCGAAGCAAGTCACAAATAAGTATTAAATAATTGCTCACTTTTTCACGTTTACTTTTTATAATTGCAATGGACCATTCGCATTGCCTAATTGTCCTCGCTTGAAGCAAGCCACAATAAATATCAAAATAATTGCACACTTTTTTACGTTTACTTTTTCTAATTGCAATGGACCATTCGCATTGCCTGACTTTGTTCAGCTGGTGAGCAAAGAGCATCAAAAGGTCAGTTTTGTCCGCTTGACCCCGCCTTTTTTCTGCTGACAACCAAATATAATCTTGTTTTTTTCTTTTTTCACCATTAGTGATGATGTTAGGCACTTTCTTCAAGAAAAAGTAATTACCTAAGCACCAAACTCAATAGTCAACCACAAGATAGTTCAATTTGGCCCCCACCCAAGAAGAAAAAAGACACAATTGAGACCAAACTGCACATGCAATCAAAAAAAGGTGGGTGTGTAAAAGGAAAATAATTGTCTTTCTTTCCTACCATAAAATAGGAAAAACTTGCCACGAAAGTTCAGTCGAATCTTAAAACTTTCAAAAAGCACAATAAATTCCACGTGCAATCGAGCCCTAAATTTTCAAAGTGTACCATCAAGTCCTAAAACTTATCATAAAAGTGCAATCGAAATCTACAACTTTTAAAAAGTGCAATTAACGAAATAATTTGATTTCACTAATTTGATAAGTTTTAAGATTTCATTACATTTTTTTGAAGTTTTTAGACTCGATTATACTTTCGTGACAAGATTTTAAAACTCAATTGCACTTCTGAAAATTTTAAGATTCACTTGCGCTTTCGTGATAAGTTTTAATATTTCAATCGTAGTTATCCGATAAATAAGATTGGCTGTTGAGAATGGACGATGGACAGTTGAAGCACTTAGGTCCCATGAAGCCCACCTAACGTTGTTGTCCTGTTCTTGTGATGGGCGATTATATCCAAGCTCAATCACAGTTTATTTTTTCTTTTTGGGTATTGTTTGATTTGATGCCACCTTCCTACATGACCAAAAAGTCCAGAAAGAACCCAACAAAATCACCATAATTATGCAAAACAGCTACTAGTTTTATCCTCATGTGCTATACTCAAATATCTGTGGGTTAATTGCCTATAATAAAAATCATGCAGTGTTATTAATCCATTCGCGTGCCAGAGCATGAGATCGGCATGATAATGTACAGCTTAAATAAGAGGATGGAAAGAATTGTATTTTCGCTATATGATCATAAATCTAGTATACAACTCCGATAGGTCTAAATTAAATTATTTTAACTATTTTTTGGATATTATTACAGGAATGGGTAATTTTTCAGAATGAAATCAATCAGACACGTGGACGAGAATAAATAATAATGAAAAGTAATTCGAAAAACCACAATTCTTTTTTGGGCCGAAAACCTCAATTTTTTCCTATCGCTGGACTCTTTTTTTTTTTTTTTTTTGAACTTTCTTGCCTTTTGTTTTTGAAATTCTCATTTATTGCCCTCGTCTTGCAGATAACGAAGCATTCTACTCTTCTTCTTCCTCCCGCAAGAAATCCCACCGAGCATTGGGATCGCGCCGCGTCTCTTCTCGTCAGGTTCGCTCCGTCGGACCCAGCTTTAGCCAAGTGGGGCCTCTCGCAAGAGCAACTCCGATAGAAAGCGACGAGCTTTTTCTTCCTCATTGCGATTGTCTGTGGTGCTGGGTTGTCTGTTGGCCTCCTGTTTTTTTTTTTTTCCCGGTCGATTGGGACGTTCAATCGGCGAAGTTTTGATTTTTCTTTGTTGGGGGTATTCAGCTACGCCGAGTGATTGGCGCTTGTGTTTGTTTCCACTAGATGAAGACGTGAAGGGATGATCTTGAGGAGCTATATGTCTATGCTGGTGGTTTCAATCGGTGCATTTGTTTGATTTTTCATGCTGATCCAGCATCGTGTAAGTACGCCTTAGCTGGTTGATTATCCCTAATTTATAGTTGGCATTGATATAAGGAGGCTTCTCAATCTCCAGGCTTTTTCATGTTGGGGATATTTCAATAGTTAAGTATTGCATCGTGTTATTTAATTGTAAGGGTCGGCAGGGAATGTGAAGCAAGGCACTCTCTTTAACGGGTGATTTACGTATCTATTCCTCCAGAGAAAGAGGGCTTTGGCCCTGAGGCTGGAAAAGCTCTCTTTTTCCTTCAGATTCATGGAAATATTTGAGCCTAGTGACTTCTTGGTGAGAACTGAGGCGAAAAGGAGGATCAGTTTGGTTGAATTTGGGTAGCTTCGTTCTCTGCGCGAGGGAAAGCCAAAAATGGACTTCTGGGTATTTGTAGCCGCGGCTGGGGCCGGATGCTTGACAAAGTATTTGAAGAACACTTCGAATGATAGGGACATGCCATCAGACCTTTGTTCCAGCCACAGGGGCTCCGATTCTCAGAACTGTCTCTTTCGCAGATTGGCAAAGAGAAAGAAGTTATCTAGGGATGCTTCTAATTCCGTGGAAAGGTTGGAATTTGAGAGCAGAGAGATTTAGATACTTCTTCTGCTGCAGAAGAGGCTTCCATATCAACGGTATATGATCCAAAAAGTAAGGAAAATTCAGAGGAGTGCAGTGTACTCTCTATGTCAACTTTGCCAACTGAGATGTCAAGTAGTAGGACCTATACAAGGAATGAGAATGAGAGTGATGCTGGTTGTAGTGCCTGTAGTGGCTCAAATGATATGTTGGCTGGACCATTTGAAGGAGATATCGTTACTTATCGTGGCTTTGCTAAGAATAAGAACCTCCATAGAAGTAGATACACGCATGGGCGATTTGTTAAGCCATTGAGTTCCTTGGAAAGTTGCCTCATGGCTCAGTTATACAACCATCACGCTGAAATGGAAGATTATTGGCACAGTTCCCCTCAGTTACCAACCTGTCTCACCGTAAGGCCATTGCTGGTCACTGATGGGAGCCGCATCATCAGCCGACTCAGTGATAGTTTTTCTGGAGCACAGTCTGCAATAGAGGTAGATAAGTTACAGAAGAAAGCCAATTCAGAAAAGAACAGAAGCGTGGTTGGCGTGCCTCCGCTGCCAAAACTCACCTCTTTGCATTTCAGGAAGCAAATGCATAGTAAATCGGGGAAGGACAAGAGGTTGGGAGGCTCTATCAGAATGTTTACCGGGAAAAGACTTCCTCCCGAGCATGGTACGTGTTTGATTCACTAAACAAATCTTGGAAAGTGCCTCTTCTTTTTCATAATACTGATGATTGGATTAGTTGCATAGTCTTGGGCATTGTCTGTACTAAATTTTGTGTGATGTCAGTTGATATTGTTTTTTGCTTTTCTTGTCTGAGAGGGAAAGAATGAAAAGATATTAAGTGTACAGAATTTTTCCTAGAATGAGAAGTAGTTGATGTTTGTTACCTCTATAATAAATTTTCTGGATTCACTTATGACTTGCATCGACTTGTTATGTTGAGTTTGTCTAGCTAAGAATGGTGCATAAGCAAATTGCCATTGAGAATCTGTTGTAATTTAACTGTTAATACATTAAACACCCCAGTCCTTTCACTTTTTATGAGTTCATTTTTCGAGTTTGCAATAAATCCAACAGACATGGAAGTTCTGTGATCCATGCCTTGTAGAAAGGCGGTATTCTACAATTTATGATCTAGAATTACAATATCTCGCCCAAACTTGCACTGTGGATTAAAACTGTTTTCCTATGTCTAGGGTCATTGCATGGGACCATTCTCTTCTGTCTTGGAATTTCTATTGGAACCTTGTCTTCCATTATAGCCAATCAAAAGGAAGTAGACAAATTGAAGGAGTTGTTGAAGCAAACAGAGAACTTGGTTCAGGACCTACAGGAGGAAATTGAGATGAAAGATTCACTTACTGTGAAGGAACTAGCCAGTGAGAATTATGAATCTCAGGATACGCATAATGGCTCCTTACGAGACACTGCTCCAACCCCATTTTCCCTTGAACACTCCATGATCGATCAAAAAGTTTTTACTAAAGAATCATATAGTCCCAAGGTAGGAGAGACTCCAGATAGTATGCGTAAAATTGAAGCTGAGCTTGAAGCTGAACTTGAGAGGCTGGGGCTGAACATGAATGCATCTAGATTGGGAAGGAGATTGTCCAGTGCTGAGGTAATGATATTTTACTAGCATATTCTTGTACATTTTCTTTCTTTTGATTTTTCCTACTTGACCTGATGTTTAACGTGGCAATGCTAAATGACTTTCTTCTCTGTTTTTCAGATAGTTTTGCTGTTATCTGACTGTCTTAACAGCTATGTACAAACACCTGTATTAGATCCAGAATCCGTAATAATATGAAAGTTTCTGTGTTGGAGGATCAATATATTTAGATGATTTTGGTTAAGATCTAAGTTTTTTTTATAAGCACGAATTAATTCATACAATTTATCTTTCATTACGGTTGGATCATTTCTTCTCCTTACAAGTAGGGGAATTCATTAGAAAGAGAGGGCGTACTCTCTCTCTCTCTTTTGGAGAAGGTACTTTGCTTATTTTACTATGAACAACCTGTCTGTGGAAATTGTTTGAACCTTCATCTAGGATGAAAATGCTTCTTGATCCTGGTTGAAGCGAGCCTCGTAGACAAACAAGTAAGATATTGAAAAATTTCATGTTCAATCATGGCCGAGATCCTTGGTTCATAACCTGTCACTGACTCAGGCAACAGACTTGCAGGATTAAGCTTCACTGTTGTCACACATATCTGCATGTGCGGCCTTTGGGATGCAATTTCTATGATCGTAGTTTTCATAAAGTCCTATTACTTCCTCATAACCTTTCATACATAACAATCTCAACATGTTGATAAAGGACATTCGTTATTGGTCGTTGGTTTCCTATTTATTGTGCCACTTGCTTTTGAGAACACAAGCAAATCCAAGGATGTCCAACGTATGGCACAGTTGGAATTCATTTCACGTGTTTATCTGTCACATACCTTAGGGGTGAGGTCTGCTGAACATAGATGCCCTCATCTTACTGCTGAAAGTGTTTTGCGGAGCTGATGAGGGTTTCTTATGCTACTCGGTTGTGGCTTGGGATGTTTTAATTTGGAGACCCCTTTTGATACAGTTGCGTGGCAATGTCTTTGTTTGTGTGTTAGATAGGCCAGTAAGTGGGATTATGTCAGTCTGAGTCTTTTGATTGTTTGCAATTTTGGGGTGGCCATTGCACTATTGAAAAATTTCAGCAATTTGGCTTCCACATTATCACTGCCAAGGCACCTTTTCAGTCCTGTTTGCATATCCCTTGCGTCTGCTGATAGAATGGCGTGGACTTGTTCTTACTGAAACTTTTGATGGATTACTTTTTCTTCTAATGGATGTTTGTAACTAATGCAGCCTGAGGATTTGGGGGCGGATTTTGCCCAAGGTGAGTTGAGAACCGATGTTGATGGTGCACAACCTATTGCAAAAGAGGATGCAAATGAATCAAGCGGCACCTCTACAACTCACTCCGCAAACTATGCAGTTTCACCAACAGAGCTGACCCTCCGCTTGCATGAAGTTATCCAGTCGAGACTTGAAAAACGCATTCAAGAGCTTGAGTTAGCCCTAGAGAACAGCCAGAGGAAGGTACAAGCCATGGAATCGGCGCAGAGAAGTTATAGAAGCCGGAAGTTCATCAATGACCAACTAGCTTTCTCTTTCCATGGGACTCCCGCACATGGAGAGTGCGATGCTGTGGCGCAGCCCCAGCCTCTCATCATGAACCTAGCTGGGGAAGCTCTCAGTGCTTATGATGAGGCTTACGAAGAATTAATGAAGTTTGAGTCATCTGAAGAAGATTCGCCAACGGTCCTCTATGAGATCAAGCATCAAGAGCTCTCCAAGATTATAAAGCAGGACGAGCCCCAGGGTCGAAGCACCGAGGAGAATGGATTCAGTCAAAAGCTTATGCAAAATGGACGGGACGAATCGGTGGGAAATCTCTCTCGTGAAGTGAAGGAAATGAATGGGCAATTTTCACGGTACCAGGAAATTGACAGTTTTGGGATGGTGGGAGACGAAAGCAGCGACGCCGACGAGGAGGAGAAAGAGAAGCTATTAATAAGACAGATAGTGGAAAGGACGAAGAAAGGCTCCCCGTCGTTCTGAAGGCGCATACACTGTTGTTTTCAGGTGACAGTGATTAATGAAGCAAGTTGATTTTCGTAGTGCATAGCAAATTTAGCAATCGATCATGTGTAGGGATAGCAAATCGTCATGCAGTAACTCTTTTGAGTTTAATTCATCCTGCCATTTGATTCTTTCTTGAACCGCCCCACCCTCGACTGGCCGGTGGCTTTTCTCCAGTAGAAATACGAGCTGCCGCGATTTGAAAGCTGAAGCAAGCGCTTGCTTTGCGATGCCGCTTGAAGGCGTCGATGTGCTTCGATGTTGGAATTCAAGACTAATTTCCCATTCAATCCATGGATTCCAACATAGGGTGAAGGACGGAAGCAATGTGAACGTAAACCGATGCGTACACACAGTAGGTGCAAGCCTAAGCAGATCTGATTTTCGTTGACCCAAGACATATTCAAATTAGGGGTGATCAGTTCCCGGTAGTCCAGTTCCTCTCAAGAATCGGGAACTGGACCGGTGGTCCTGGTTTCCAATTTGTCGGAATCAGGAAAACCATCCCGGGAACCGGACCGATAATGGACCGGACTCGACCCGACAAAAAAAAATATAACCAAAATTATTCTCTAATTATTGAAATTAATAACGTTATATAACTTCAATATTATAAAATGACTTCCCAATAGAAAAAAATAAGAGCAGGAAATGAATATTTTCTAAAAAAAGGTCCTAGGGAAGGTTATCCCAATACCGGACCGGACCTCTATAGAACCGGGAACCGGACCACCGGTCTCGGCTAGTTGCTCACCCCTAATTCAAATAACAGAAAGTCAAAATATAATTTCGTTTTTCCTTCATTATTTTTAAGGAAAATTTCAAATAAAAGTTCAAAGTATTTTTATTTTTTTATAAGAGTCTCAAATTGACATTGTCTTAAATAAGAGCATGAAATGGATATTTTTCTAAATGAAGGGTTGAAGTTATCATATCAATCTCAAAAAAAGGCTAGACTCATCGATTGGTCAGAAGCATTTTCGTTATTTATATTTGTATTTTATTTTTCTTTCAAAATTTTAAAAAATTTGAAAGTGTTTAAAAAAGAGACATATGCGGGAGGGCTGTGGCTGCTATCCCGCCGACCAGAGGTGAGGGAGCCGGAAGAGAGCCACGACCCTTTTTCAAATCTAGGCGGGGGTCGTCAGCCCTCAGTCGCACCATAGCCACACAATCTCAAGCTCTTTGCTCCAATTTCGTTCCCAAACTTCTCAACCGCACCTCAATCTAGTTTTTTTTTTCCTTGCTTCTTCTCTGCCGATCTGAAACTCGAAGTCGAACCATGTCCAAGAGGAATCCAGATTGGAAATCAACTCGCCAGGCCATCTACAACTTCGAGCGATCCTGGCCTCCCGCAGCATCTCCACGTCCTCCTCCCTCTCGCACGCACGGTCACAACAACTACAAGAACATTGACCTCGACAACATCGAGTACACCGGCAAGGACGCCTTGACAGAGAACAACGAATTCGACTTGCGGCCCTCACTTATACTTGGTCAAGGGTCGTCAACCCTCCGGCTGAGGGCCTAGCCCTCCCGCATGTATTTTCACTTGTTCTTTCTTAAATTTTTAATTTAATTTAACTAAAAATTATATTAAAACTATATTTTGACAAAATGCCCTTGACCGGCGAAAATATTTAACCGACCACCCAATAAAAGTCAGACCTTTATTTGAAAGAACAGTGACCACTTTAAATCTTTATTTAAGACAATAAAAACATTTCAAACCTTTATTTAAAACAATAACTATTTTATGCTCTTATTTGAATAAATAAACACACTTCAAACATTTATTTGAAATTTTCCAAATGCTTTACACCTAATTTAAGATTTTAAAATGTAATCCATGAACCCAAACTTATCTACAATATATAAGAAAAGTGAATCTTGCTCATGTAAAGAACAATCCAAGGTGGTTGGGTACGATGGGAGAAAAGCCCCACCAGCTCCCTATTCCTCCCCAACGACCCATCTTCTCCAATAGAGATCATCTCACGAGTGCACAGGCTTAGACCCGACAAAAATTGGCAGAGTGAATATGTTTTCACTTAACAGCAATGAAGTAAAAATCCAGAGATACGAGAGATAGAATGGAGTTTCTTGAAACTACACAGCAACAAAGAGCTAAATTGTAAAAGAAAGCACAATCAGGTTACTGCACCATCGGCGTACTCAGGCTCTTTTGGCATAGTCGTTGTCGGGTTGGTCGTCTTCATCCCGGGAATTACCTTCCAAAGGATCATCGCCAAAACCTCCATTTGCACTCCCCATTCCATCACCCTGACTACTATCGACTTGATTGACACCCCCACCAAAGCCACCCGCGCCAGCCCCATATCCAGCACCAAAGCCGCTTTCACCACCTGTGCCAGAATAGATGCCATTGCTGCCGCCGCCGCCACCTGCAACGGGGTAATTACTACCACTTCCATATGCTACACCACCAGCACCATCGTTTGCGTAGCCTGTACCACTGCCATAGCCACTGCCAGCACCGTCGTTTGCATAGCCTGTACCACTGCCATAGCCACCACCAGCACCATCATTTGCGTAGCCTGTACCACTGCCGTAGCCACCCCCACCACCACCTGGATAATTTCCTCCACTCCCATAGCTACTGCCACCATAATTGCCTCCTTCATAGCTGCCGCCACTGCCGCCACTGTAGCCACCACCCTCGTTTTCGCCGCCACCATAGCCATAGCCGCCGCCGCCGCCGCCGTAGCCGCCCCCACCGCCATAGCCAGAGCTATACCTTGGTGTCTGCCTATCAGTTGCATAATTCACCCTTACCATTCGACCATGGAGTTCCTGGGGAAAAGGGACAATACAAATATCAAAGGAAGTCTGCAGCAGGAGGATTTTCAAAAATGAACTAGGTTTTTGCTTTAGGGGATGATAAATCAACTATGTACGATACAAAACTTCAGAATCAAAAAAGGAAGATGCAATTCAAACTTCGGGAAGGAAAGGTAAACACAATCACGATAGCATTCAAATTAGTTGAGAGAATAATTCTTAATCTCTGATACTCAAATTTCAACCTGAAAACGCAAAAAAATCACTTGATTTAATTTAGTTAAAAAATTGGTACCCCCAAGCACGCGGAAATGATCATATAAAAAAACTGCTTCCTATGGTAACTTCCGAATTTCATATTGATTAGCCCTGATGGCATCCCTAGAATATGGCACAATCATGCAGATCAGGGAGCAGGACTTTTGACAAAGTGGAACCAAAGGTGATGATTTCTTATCATGGGGCCAGGGAGCAAACATAGATGATCCACTAGAAAGAGTCTCTCGATAGCATTATTGTACTCTCAACCGATGCAATAATCAAACTCGTGCACAAACATCCAAGTTCATCTATATAAGCATATGAAACTTATAAGATCCAGTTTCCATAACACGAGAAGACATAATACAAAGCAACAAATCTGCTATCATACCCGCCCATCCAAGGCCTGGATGGCAGCAGAGGCCGCTTCAGATGAGGTATAAGTGACAAAGCCAAATCCTCTTGACCTACCAGTTTCACGATCCATAATCACTCTTGCTGCAATGATGACCATCTTAATCAGTGAAAACTATATTTCGATCCATAAGAACATATATTCATATCTACCCAAAACTCATGCATGATACACCAACTTCCACTGCAATTTCGTTATCAGGAAGATGATCTGTTCTGTCTTTATCCCGGGCTAGAGAAGATATCTGGTTTCGCTCTGTATTAACGCTACTATCGTTATTTCTGCCTAATGCACACAGTTTAACCGAGCTCAGCGTACTCGCGCCTCATTCTCAGAAAGCACAGATAGTGACCTCAGAAACAAAATTTCCCAACCCGTGGTTCTATGTAGCTTAACAAAATTATTAAAATGTTGCTACCTTCAATAACTTCCCCATACTTCGCAAAGGCTTCTGACAAACCTTGCTGATCAGTTCCCCAACTGAGTCCTGCACATGAACATCCAAAAAGTTCAATATTGAAGGGCAAAATCAATTCTGAAATTGTTGACTCGGGAAAGAAGACGGGATCCACCTCCAACAAAAAGCTTAGAAGAGGACATGCATCTTATCGTCTGGTATATAAATGATTTTGTCGTAGAAAATTCTGTGCTTGCTTGCTTGCTTGCGGATTGCCTAAGGATATTGCCGACTTTACCCAAGAAGGCCATGATGGTGACCTGCAGTAAGACCAAAAGTGAAGTTGCTGTCATATGGAAAAAGGGTATATGCAGATCCAAGCATCAAGATAACTGAGAATATACTGCAAGATACAGAATAAAAACGTGATTGTCCAAGGGATAACACGCAAATAATCAGCTCCAACATCAGCTCGGCACATGTCCCATGTGCAAATGCAAACCAGCAAGCAGCAACATATAACAAACAGCTCGATTCTGCAAATATTTGCTTCGAGAACACTCTTACCAAGGAAAGACGGAGAACAAGAAGGTTAAGGAAAGGAAATGAGTTAACACGACAAAGACTGACATATCCGAGAAAAGATTCATTTCAACAATCCATATCCATCAGGAAAAATCAACCATCCAATGTGAAAAAACTATCATAGCACAGATGCAGAAACCAAAAGGCCACTTGTCGCAATCCGGACGTAAAATGTTTCAACATTCAACACCCCATTCTATTGTTTCTCCCTCTAGAAAGAAATTGGTCGTACTTCCAACCATTCACTTGCAAAAAAAAAAAAAAGAGTTACCTCACACCGACCATTTCCAAGGAATCAATCGACAAACACTCAAATACATTTGCATGCAAAGAGCTACCGAATAACCAGGAAGCAACTTTTCACACGCACCACCACCTCCTCCTCCTCCTCCTCCTCCTCCTCCATAACCAAAAGAAGCTCACGCAATGACAAATCAAGCTCAGAAATGACGCTCATCGACATTCACAGAGCTAGACGCAAACCACTCACGCCGACAGCGAACACACCAAAATCAAACAACAAAAACAGCCACCGACATCGGCAAGCAGGCCAAAGCAAGGAGCTGCGTCGACGATTGACCCGTGAAACAGCGAAAAATCGAAACGATCGGAAGCGAAGCCATGGAAGGAGACGAACCTGCTGAACAGCTTCCTCTGCTTCTCTCTCTCGAAGAGTCTAAAACCCTATTGCGGTTTCGATTTAGGGGAAGGGTTTAAGCCCCCGATTGCTTCTCGGGGTGCTTATATTGGGGAAGTAGGAGGATTTCTCGCCGTTGGATGGGTGTGGGGACTCATGAGAACCGTCGGATGAGGGAGTGGCGCTGGGTGAAGGGACTGCGTCCTGCGTGGGTACTTTTCCTTACGTGTTCGGTTTTAATTGGCCTGTTCGTTTCGCTTCTGTGACCGGCAGTAGAGAATGGCCGAGTATCTGTCGACTTTTTTTTTGTCCGAAAAATATCAGTCCAATTTAAATGACTGTCTTGCCCTCCAAAAATCCTCCTTAGATTAAAAGAAAAAAAAACTACATACCATTTTATGACCACTATGCACTTGCTTCAAAAAAAAAAATCCTAAGATTACATTTGGTTGTCTTAATTTTTAATCATGAGAAAACTAAATAGGATAGTATATGAAATTTAAGATATTTTGCTACGTCATATCCACCGTCTTGTTAATCGTAGTAACGAAGTCGATAATTTTCATAAATTATCATTTTTGTTGTTTGGGAAAAGCACTAAAACAATTGTCCAAACAAAGATGGTGATAATCTCTCATGACACTCTTTCCTATTTCATTTTCATTTTTTTTTTTTTGTAAAGGTAAGGAGTATATTAAATTCTCAATGCACATAATACAAGTGGAAAATCGAACACGAAAATCTTGTACCTGAAGCGACACAAGAGAGTGTTACAACTTGTGCAAAGGTGTTGCGGGTAAGCGAAGACGGGACAGCAGCAAGTGCGCAAGAGCATACAAAGGCCGAATATTGCAAGGAGTGTCGTCGACACAATTGAACGCCAGGTCTTTCTTGCCTACATTTTTATTTGCTTATTTCTTATTAATTTTTCCTCTCTCTCTCTTTTAATTCATTCCTTTTTTATTTCCTTTCCCCTTTCATCATTATCTAGTAAAAATTTATTAAATCGTAAACTCTATAATATACCTAGAATACCTAAACTGTACATTGAAATTTTACAGTAAAAGATAGAAAGAACTTTTTTGGGTATAAAGATAGAAAGAAATTCGAGTATATAATCAAAATAATTTTCTGTTATTTTTCAGTTATTCTGAATTTGTTATGTTTGATTTCAATATTATTTTAATATTATTAAATTTAAGAAGTTTGATATTCGACAAAAATAACTTTCGTATTAGAGATATTAGAAATTTATCCACTTTTATCCCACCTCCCTCATGGGCTAATTTTATCCGGGGGTCTAATCTAGCGTTGAAAAATAATCTTACATTATATCAAACTGGAATTGTCATCAAGTTAAGGCTTTCTATTTTTTGCAAACAGTGTCGTTTTAGCTTACTAATTGAAGAGAAAGCAATGCAATTTCTTTAGCAATATGGGTTTGAAAATTTAGCGAATCGCGTTGTTGTTGTTGTTGTTGTTGTTACTGCTGCTATTGCTGTGGTCGTCGTTGTTGTTGTTGCGGTTTTTCCAAAGGAGAATTATGTGGATTTTGGGCAATACCATTGCTAATATTACCAGGGCAAGCTCATTAAATTGGTGTCTATGCGATTCATGATCAATTACCCCGATCAGAACTTCATGTCAAATCTTATCGATACTTTCCCTCGGATCACATAGGCGTGCAAAGTTTCCGATACGATCTTATGTTGCCACCGGGAAACTTTGGCCGATTTATCTCTGATAAAGACGGGAAGTTATTTTATTCGCTCTCTAACTAAACTCAAAGAAATTATCTTAGTGCTATATATTTCAATTGTAAATGCTGAATGTATTCCCCTTACGACAGGAGACTAAGAATTACTCTACTTTTCTGGATTTGTAGTAACGAGATGTCCGAAATTATTTGATCGCTCAATTGACCTCTAAAGCACAAGGTCTACTCACTAAATGTAGTATCGACATGACACGTGACACGATACGACACGTGATTTCTCAAAAAATAGAGAATTTCGACACGTTGTATATCAAATGTATGTTTATATATATATACATGAAAAATATCAGTGATGAGTTTCTTTTTTTTTTTTTTTTTTATTAGAATTCACGATTAAGTTTTTTGGTGCTAGCTCCGTATATTAATTTTGAGATGGTTGGAGTCATAGTATATATATTTTTGATAGATTTACATTTCACTCCTAATTGTTAAAAATACTTAAAATTGATCTCGTGCATGTGGAAATAGTGTGTTGAGATGTTAAATTCGCATGTTGTTGACGTATCCAAAACATTGATCACATATCAATCTTACGTCGAAAAAGTGTTTAATATGGCTCGACAGGACACGATATGGACTTTTGAAGATTGCCCGTGCTGCATCGGGCTCACTTGAATACAAATTGCCGCTGAGGCCCGCAACTTCGTTGGCGTAGAAGAGCGACAAGCGATCGGTCAGAGGCCCTCCTCCTTACCCGATAGTCAAAGAACCCGAAAGACCGACCAATTTCCTCATTTGTCCCAACATTGCCGATCAAATCTCAGGCGCCCGTCGCTCGAAGCGGCGTAAAGGAGCGAAATTGATCGCAGTTTCGAGCAACCAATGGCCCGAAAGCTCCAGACCCACAAGCGTTCTCGATTCCTTGGGCGGGAAAATCATCAAGATCGTCACCCCCGTCCTCGATTTGCATGTTTCTTGGTGGTGATCTTGGTCTCCGTGTTGGACTCCTCGTCTTCTTCGTCGTCTACGTCGGGCGCCTCCATAGCCACGATTGCGTACTCCGAGAACGACTCAGACTCTTCCTGGGACAGTTCATAGGTGCGGTTTGGAATTCCCTTGCCATTTTGTGGCCGTCGTCACTGTGTTGTCACTTTCGTGGGTTGGTCTCTTGTTTTACCTGAGATGCACTCGGTTCTTGAAGTTCTACATGGGTTTCTCAGCTTTTATCGTCTTAGGCTTCCTGGGAGGTGAAAATCGCTTTGTTCCTCATTCAAGATTTCAGTATCCCAGTTGATTGTATCACGTTTTTTTTCGTGTTTTTTGTTCACTTTTGCTGTTTTGGTGTCCTTGGCCGTGTTCGTGTCCAAGATGGCCATTTTTGTGACGCAAGGGTAATTTGGTGGTTATTGGCATGTTGGTTGCCTATTGGTTTACTATGTTTGCCCGAATGGACTACCTTGGGTTCTATTGGTTGCTATGGCACTGTATGATCTTGCTGCTGTTCTGTTGCCTGTGGGGCCATTGAGGACCTCCTTGTGGAGCTCGCGATATCCAGGAATGAAGATATCCTGCACTGGTTTATGAGGCAAGGCCGGTGACTCATCACCATTCAGGTCACGAGGGTCGTGTAGTTCAAAGAAGAGTGGTGGAGAGAGAGGCCTAAATTCTGCTCATGATCCAGCTGAGGTTCCTAAGTTAATTCAACGGTCAATCCTGCATTGCATGGAGATTCAAACAATGACTCAACCTCCAATGCCAATGCCACGTCTCCCATTGCAAAAGAAAACACGGCCCTGGTAGGTATCTGTTAATAGTGTTCCATAATGTCACAATTCAGTTGCCGTCCCGAGAGACACTGTCACAACGCCTTGAAGGAGAAAGTGAGCTTTCTGCACCATTGATCGACCACAGAATAAACTTCAGTCCTCGGGGGCATGAAGATGCTCTACCGAATGAGAATTTGGCGCTAGAGGGTATTGGCCTTGGTTCCTCTGGTGCTATAAAGCTTGGTCTAGGAGACTTTCATCTTCTACAGTGTTTTAGTTGGTAGAGCAGCGATGTATGATTTTATGACTGTGTATGCCTTTTATCTTGCCATTATAGCTGGACTAGGTATTACATTGATGCTGCTGGCACTCTATCAGAAGGCGCTGCCGGGCCTTCCTGTGTCAATATTGCTCGGGGTGTTGTTTTTACATATTGACTAGGCTCTTACTTGAAATATTTTGTTGTACAATTAGCCCTAAACCTCTTAATGTTCTAGAGTTCAATTTATCCCGATTTTTCTGTAATTGGTACCAAGTTGTTCGACAAAATGTGCACTTTGTGATGATTACGTACTAATGGGCAATTATGATGCATTCTATTCTCAAACATGTCTGTCTAATTCTTCTGGTCTACCTTCCGACGAAAACATGAGAACACATATGTTGCATCGAAACTACAAAATGATGTTTTCAAATTGGCTTTGGCTCTTCCTCCTTTTTTTTAGTGTTGCTGTGTTCGGGTGCGCATATAGTTTTAGGCTGTACCAATTAATTTGTAAAATAAGAGGACCTTCAACTCCAAGTGGAAAGGCCCGCGCATTGTGACAGATAAGCAATAAGCAAGCAGAAACTAAAGACCAATTTCAAGCAAATGGGAAAAGTAAGAAACCGTTCCGCAGGATAATGACAAAAAAGATCCAGCCAGCTGGATTGCAGGTTAGCTCTCTTAAATATCTTGTCTTTCTTAATTGTCCAGTGACACTCAGCAAATTTTTTCATGAGTTGGCTCCGCAGCTTCTTACTTGTGAACAGTGGGGATCTTTCTGAATCAGCTTATTACTATATATAAGAATAGTTAGAACACCTACCTTGACACATTCTCTTTTTCTTTACTTTTCTTTTTCTTTTTCCTTTCTTGGAGGCTTTCCAATATAATTTGGTTTAATATGATAGATTCTATCCTACTAATCACCTGCAAGGCTGATGAATGGACTGTTGAGGTTATATCCGATGTGATCTGATCACCATCTTGCATGAAAACATAGTTAAGAGATTCATAGAATGCTAAGAATCCAGAAAGTTGGATGCACAGTGGTTATCTGTCTGCTAGTAGTTATTTGGCATGTTCTCTTTTCAGTGAATAAGTTGTTGTAACTCCAGTTATGGTTAGTTATAAATTGTGCCAGAGAAGGAATTTGGGCGGGCTAGAAAAAATCTGGTAGAAAAGGAAAAGGGAGACAATAGAAAAAAGAGGTGTTCTGCTTCTGGGATTCAGGGTAATTAAGAAATTCAGTGGCGAGTCTTCACACAGAAACAGAATTTGCGGTGTAAGTAACATGGTGGATGCATGTGGAAGATAGACACGGACGGTTATTTGAATTTTTTTTAGCGGGATCAGTTAATGTTTCTACCAATGTTGTTAAGTACTCAGGAGGCACCTCAAAATTTTGACAAGTACCTGGCTTGATTCCTATTATTACACAGGGACAAGAAAGTTTCGTCAGTAGTTTCGCGTCATGATATGTTTGTTAGAGTCGGTTTTGTCTCCGACAAGTGTTGCCCATAAAAAACGAGTGGAGTGAGGCTCTCTTGTTTGTTGCTAGTGGGTGGCATCTCATATGCCGTAGCATGCCACTTTTGCATTTACATTGTGTCCTCTTTGGCTTCCGCTGCATCTTAAGAAAGCAGTGTATGATTCAAACAAAGAGCAAAGCATGAGTTTCCAGATGGCTCTTTTTTAATGAACCACTCCGTAGGCCACCGGAGAGATGTTAGAAAGAATGTCTAGACCTCTGCGTTGTACCCCCATGTAATATGTTGCTCATATCTTCAGTCTCATTGATAACCGATGCTTGCGGAACATTGAGGCATTATAGGATTTTCCAGGTATTGAGGATCTTTGGAGTGTAAAACTAGTCATTGTTGGGAAGAGAAGGTCTGAAGCCCACATTAAGCCAGCTGGTCGTTCTGTTTTGTGTTCCATTTCCTTCTGCATCAGGAGGAGATTGCTTTCTGTTTCCTGCACAAATGCAAGGGCTACTTATCATATCGCAATTCATGAGTGTGAGCGAGATGTGTGCCGAACTTTGAATTGTCATTGGGTGGAACATCATGCGGCCACTTCGCGTACTGCCTGAAGTGACCTGCTTGTTACGTGTGCAATCTTGCATCAACTGCACTGCCATGCCGTGGAGGATCGTATGAAAAGAAACATCTTGTAGAGCTCACTGAGTCAGGCCTGACCTGGGAAACCATTGAAGGCTTCAAAGATGGGCATTGCCTTAACTGGAGGGTCATGTTCTGCCTTGGGCTTTCAGCTCGGCATTTTTGTGTGGCCTAAAATTTTAATCGGGCGAACTCGAGGTCGACCAGACTCTTTCTCTATCATCCATCCAGTTTAAGAACAAAATTCAAATAGCACTATGCACATCAGTAGAAGGAGGTACAAGTTTTGGAGCTCGGGCAGGTTTGATCAGCCGGGTTGATTGAGGAACTCAGTTCTGCTGGCCCATAATATGGTAGTCCCTCGCGTGGGCTGGCTCGTATGCCGAGCCAAGCCCACCCAAATGGTCGGAATTGGGCAGGCCTGGTTGGCATCATGTTGGGGAAAATTTGGGCCGATTTGTTCCAAGGTGGGCTAGTTTTGAGACCGGAATTTGGAACCTATTCTATAGGTTGCGGTTCCGAAAAATTGAAACTGGAAACTGAACGGGTCATGGGAACCAAACCGGTCGGTTCTAGGTTGGTTCTAAATTCTATTGGAGAATTGGGTTTGTTTTGTAAAAATCACATAAGTGGTGTTAGATACGATTTTTGTTAGGTTATTATTAGTAGTCTTGTTAGTTGAGTGGTCTTGTGTGCCTGCTTCTGAAAGTTGTGGGTTTAGTTGGATCTCTCTACATCTTATATTTATAAGGCTAGTTCGACCTTGGAACCGTACTGCTTAGTTGGTTCTGTAATCAAAGCGGCGGTTTTGAAATAGGAGCCAAGAATTGGATCGGCATTCGCATAACCGGCTTGGAACAGATCAAGTATGGCCAGTTCGGTTTAGTTTCCGACTTGAATCGGTCCTAAATTTATTGTGCATAATGCAATCAAATACCTCTTAATTGAACCTGAAGTGTAATCAACCTTGAAACACCCCTGCTTCGTTGGTTCTATGGCCAAACCCATGGTTTTGACATAAGAACTGAGAACTGGATCGACTCTTCCTGGAATCGGCCCGGAACATATTGGGCAAGGCTGATTTAGTCTAGTTCTCGAGTACAACCGACTCGAATGCTCGCCCTTAGAGATTCTGCAACAGAAATGACAAAGAGTGGTCGTGTTAGGTTTACATTTGAAGTTCATTATCCTCAATTTTTTTACTATCCAAGAATAAATCTTCACTATGAAAATGCATAACTTTGATTGTGATCTCTTCAAGAGCGTGTCATCTTTTGGTAATCTATTTGTGTTGGTTTCTTCTCGTAATGCCTTCAGAATGCGTTTGATAGCTACATAAAATTTCTATTCCTGAAATAGAAGTGTACTTGATAACCATACAGAATTTATGTTCTCATGAACAATTTATCTTCTCAATTTCTTTTCATGTAAGTAAAAGAAGTACGTCTTGTCATTACAAAATCAACCTATACAGCATCACTAATAAAATGAAATAAATAAGCATAATCTATAATTAGTCTATTTATTTCGTGGAGCATAAAGATATATGCAACATCCTTCAAAAGAACATAAGCTCAATAGGCAATTTGCACTTGAATTTTTGCTGCCAATTTGCACGTAAACACTTCTATATTTAACCAAACCCACACCCAACTCGGCCCATATCACCTAAACACTTCTATGTTTAATCAAATTATGATATATTTGTTTCTTATAATTTGGCAAGAATGCAATAGTAATCTAGAGATTTTTTTTTTATTTTTATTCAAAAAAATTATTTGTTGTCTTTTCTAAAAATATATATTTTAAACAATTAAATTATTTTATTATTATAAATTATTTATTTTATTTTATTTCTATTTTAGTTTCCTTTTTCTCGGGCGATCGGTCGTGGTGGTCGATGATGAACAGCGATGGGCAAAACAAAGTGTCTTGTTTCTCAAAGGTGAATTTGGAACCAAAAAAATCTTTTTTTTATTCTCTTTTTTGCTCCAAAAGCGTTCCTAGAACCGAATCATAAAATTTTAGGATCGAAATCATTTACGTTACCAAACGGGTTTCTCATCTTTGTTGTTCCAGGGAGACAAAATCAGAGAATTAGAATTGTCGCCAAATTGGCCTTAATAATATGATATTACGTAAATTCGAAAGCTATGTTTCAAGAAACCTCGAATGTCTCTAAATGGAGGTCGATGCTTATGTATGATGATGGCGGTATTATCGGTCTTGTTTTTCATTGTATGCACTATCGGTCTTGTTGCAGCAAAGGAAGATGTTGTGGATGAGCAAGCCGAGGATGTTGAAACGGATGATGAGGGCAGACTTGAGCACCGGGTGACTGTGGATGAGACAAGAGGGATCAGTGGATCATGAGTGACAGTTGATGATATTGGTTTCGCTAACGAGGGATTAGTTCAGCATAAGCATGGTTTAAATAACGACGATAATTACCAACAAGGTCCTAAATTTATTGGCACTAATGCCAAAGATTTATGACTAAATTGACAAAAAAAAATAAATTTAGGACTAAATTGACAAAATTTTAATATATTTAGGATTTTTTTGGTAATTTTTTTTCTAGATAATGATAATGTAGTTGACGAGCACAAGGAGACAGCGGACAAGGCTGGCTCAGAGGGTGCTCGAGTTATGGTAGGAAATTTTGATTTAGGGGCATACAATGCAAAAGTTAGAGTAAGAAGTCGAAGACGCCGACTTACGAGTCGATGCAAGATTCTCGACCGATGATGATAACGAGCTTATAGAAGCGAGGAAGAAGACCGGAGAGTTTTCCAGGAGGGCCACACGGAACATGGTCACGATACAAGGGAACCATCGATGGGAGAAGAGTCCAATCCTTAGCCATTTCAGTTGAATGATGAAATTGTTGCCGCTTGGACAAAGTAGTGTCGAGAGTCGCCGGTCAACTGTTTCTTATTTTTCCTCTCTAATTATGCATTTTTTTTTTGTCATTTGACTAATGGGACGACTTAGAAGTCAAGAGACATGCCTAACTGTGTGCAACGCGTGCAACCACGGCCAACCATTTTGGGGGAATCTAATTTTGCGGAAACTTATCCTGCTTAGGATATTACAAAATTGTTCATATTGAGAAACTTATCTCGACTGTGTAAGGGGGTGAGCAACTGAGCCAGTTCGACTGGGAAATCGGACCGAAACTGCTTTATCTGATCAGTTTCGAGTTGGCATTGAAACACAGATTTGGTTCTCGGTTCTAGCCGAACCAATTTTGCCGGACCGATTCCAAGTCGGTTCTCAAGGATCGGTCAAATTCTCCATTTCGAACCTTGGAACCTGCCTTTAACAATTTGAATCCCGAATCCGTCGATTCAACTGAGGAACCGACGGAGCACGCCTGGTCGCGTAAGGCCAGTTCGGCCGAAACCCAAAACCGGACCGATTCTTTGGAACCGGCCTAGAACCGATCTGGTAACGGCCGATTCGATTCGGTTCGGTTCTTGGGTTGTAGCGACTCAGTTGTTCACTCCTACTCAGAGCAAAGCCCTGAAATTTCTCGATATTAACAATTGTTATGTACGTGACGATGGTGGAAGTCGTTAAGACAAGAGTAGGTGGCCTCAATCTTTGTTTCCGTGGCCGGGAACATATACCAAATTCGAACAACAACAAGAAAGCATTAAACTCTGCAAAAGGGCCGACCCCTGTCGCGCAGCTGCGCAGGTCTCCTCTTGACTTGTTTGGTTGTCCCCCAGTTAGTCAATCAACGGAAGGAGTGATTAGGGAAAGCCAGGCCCCATCGAAGGGTACAGTGACCGTCGACTCCTGACTCTTCATCAACAACCGACCTTTTCCTCGCGAAGAAAGAGACAGAACGCGCCAGGATGCGGATTATCCCCCCCCCCCCCACCACCACCGCCCTGTGAAAACGCAGGTGCAGAAGAGCACGGGGAGGCGCCCATCAATGGTCATTATCGTCGAAAGCTCTCTGAGGGTTCTCTTTCCAGAAGTCGAGAGGCATGTCTCTTTTCATGTGAATTTCCCTAAATCCTCACGACATGGTCCACAGCGCTGCACTTTTCCCCCGATGTGTAATGGATCAATGAACCGCACGGGCGTCAAATACGGCGTAAATGGACTTCACCTTTAAGAACCTCTCTTCATTCTCTCTCGCTCTGATCTCGAGCTCATTCATTTGGCACTTTCGCCTTGGTTTCGGGAACGAATTTTTTCTATATTAGATTAATATGAATGTGTTTTAGGAATATGAGTCGGATTGGGTATGAGTTGGAGATGGATCGGGTTTGGATTGAATACGGGTCACTCGATTTGCATTACAATAAATGGGTCTACTTCGATCGGAGCATTTATGACCAAACTCAAATTAAATCCGACCCACCCGTTTTACGATTCCAATGCGTTGTGCAATGCAATTTGAAAACTGTTTCATTGAACTTTCTCTATCTCCTCTTGGCTTGCAGGCTGTCCCCAGTTAGTCAAACAACGAAAGGAGGGTACAGTGACCGTCGACTCCTGACTCTTCATCCACAACCGACCTTTTCCTCGCGAAGAAAAGACAGACCGCGCCAGGATGTGGATTATCCCCCACCACCACCGCCCTGTGAAAACGCAGGTGCAGAAGAGCACGGGAGGTGCCCATCAATGGTTATCATCGTCGAAAGTTCTCTTTCCAGACGTTGAGAGACATGTCTCTTTTCATGTGAATTTCCTAAATTCCGGCGACATGGTCCAGGACGCTGCGCTTTTTCGCCGACGTGTAATGGATCAATGAACCGTACGGGCGTTAAATAGGCCGTAAATGGGCTTCGCCTTTAAGAATCTGTGTTCCCTTCTCTCTCTCTCTCGCCCCGACCTCGGCTCCTTCATTCGGCACTTTCGCTTTAGTTTCGAGTACGAATTTCTACACGAACCAAATGAGTAGATCAACCTATCCAGGCATCTCATGCTCATCCCAATCATTATTCGGCCTCTGGATCATGAAGGTCTTACCTGACAGTTATTGACCTCATAATTATAGTTAAGTCCTACCTACCGTCACTTGTAGACATTGAAATACAGACGACTCCTCACCTAACAGTTATTGGAATCGCCTGGTTTCAATATCCACAGCATCAATAACTTTATGGATTGGTCTTCTGTAATAGACGGCAATTGACCCCATGTATCTATGACGAGTCAATCAACTCACTATGGCAGTGCATCAAGTCCACGACGGCGGTAGGCCACGAGTCTAATACCCGTTACTGATAGTGTTTTAAGAATACGAGTCAAATTGGATATGAGTTGGAGATAGATCAGGTTTAGGTGACTAGATTTGCATTATAATAAATAGGTCTATTTGGATCGAAGCATTTATGACCAAACTCAAGCCCAATCCGACCCACCCGTTTTACGGGTCCAGTGCATTGTGCCATGCAATTTGAAAACTGTCTCATTGAACTTCTCCATCTTTCTCTGTTACAGCCATGCCGATATTAGGGCGCGCATGGCGCCACTTCTGTTTTAGAAATTAATTTCTTGCCGGCCGGAGAAAAGTAATTTTTTTTCCTTTTCAAGTGGCTTCAAAACTACTTTCGGAGCAATAAAAAAAATTCAAAAGTAGAAAATGAAGTTGTGTAGCTAAATGAATTTATGCTCTAGAATTACAATAAAAAACGGATATTTGTTCCAAAAATACTTCTAAGTAGAACTTATACTCTAGAAGAATTGCCTTGCGCGCCCTTAATTACCGGTTCAATTTATCACTCCCGTTATAACAGAGCAGGAACAGGAGGAAGAAGAAGAAGGGTCGGTCCATTAATGAATCAAGACCTGCTTTATATGAAGGCTGCGTCGTCCATCGATCAAGTGGGGTTCAAGTTCAACCTACTTGGTTGGAATTCCAGCCGACCTTATCTTGTTCCGTTCGGAGGTGGACAGGGTTTTGACTCGAGCTTCGCCTTTAACGGGGCATGTCGTTTTCCGGGTAATTTTCGGCGACTCTGCGCACGCTGTCCTCTTCTGAACTATGTTTTCCAGCTAACTCCATTGATCAAAGTTCTGAACTTTTGACATTTTCATTTTCAACGCGCAAGTTCCTTCGTTCTTTTCCCTTTCTTTCTGTAAAATATTGAGTAGAAAGATTTGATGCTGAAAAACGACTGCTCTCAGATTTGTAGCTTGAACTCCACACCTAATTCTTCTCCCCTGTCTAACCGTATGCCGACGATTTTGATCAGGTTTAGATGGCTCCTCTCAAGTTCATGTGATTTTTTCATCTCGAATTCAGAACTTTTCTGAGTATAAAGCGCGAGACTCTCAGCTCAAGGTTAGAAGAGCTGAAGGGTTCTCATTAATAGAAGAACAGAAGAATTACTTAAAGAAAGCAGAGGGCATGCTCTGTGGTCTGCGACAAGAGCGAAAAACAAGTTGTGCATATAAATTCCCAGTTGGTATCATCACACGAGATACGGCGTAGATGACGAGTTTTCGTCGACAATCCATACCAGGACGTGTTAAATTATGAAAAGGCATATACATCGATTACAGTACGGTACTAAAAAGGACCAGAAGACAGGAATTGCAAGAGCTGACAGTAAAATGAATTCACTTCTTCCATGGATGGGGCAATGACTTTGTGGATCCTTGGAAGAGATCCAAAATGTAGTTCTCCATGTCATCAGCAGTGTACTTGATGTGCTTCTCGCCGATAGAACCCGAATTCACTCCAAGAAACGTCTGATAAGCATGTATCACTCTCTGTGAAGTTGCGATCTGCACGTCCAACCGAAGCTGCGGATCTCGGATGATCCACCCGGTTTGGCACTTGTAGACTTCCTCGAAAGCGAGACAGAACGCCTTGCACCTTTCCCTGAGAGTCGGCTTACAGAGGCTCAAAGCCTGGTTCCTGCCATCCTTCAGCAAAGACAGAGCGGAGCTCCATGTGGCTCTTAGATAACTCGTCGCGTGCTGCTGGTATTTACCGATATGCCTCCTGATCCACTCATCCCCAAAGTAAAGCCTGAGGTCAGAGTCTTTCATTATCTTTTGAACCACGTAATGGATGTTGTTCATCAAGAACACATGCTGTAGAGAACTGTCCTTGAACAGCTTGGACTTGTCAACAAGGTTCGACTCTAAAACAGACACCAGTGACCTCGCATGGGCCGCCAATGGGCATGAACTGCCGGAAGAGCACCCCTCCTCATTGTCTATTCCAAGACACGGCTCCTGATGTTTTACTTCTTGATCACGAAGAAGCAAATTAAGGGGGCCTCTGTATGCAGAAAGGACCTTGATGTAGTTCATGGCATACTTGGTGAGAGGATGAATCCCACCTCCACCGAAAGGCTTCTGAGATAGGTCTAGAGCAACGCGATTCCTAAATTCCACAAATGTGGCTCTTGCATAATCGCCCAAGCTGGCCAAAAGATCATGAGACTCGATTCTAAAAGAAGCACCGGCGTATCCCGAGTATAAAGCATCTATGTAATTAAGGAGTTCTGCAAGGACCTCATACATGTCAAGCACGCGAAATAACTTCTCCGGTTGATGGGGCGACATTGTTATGGCTTCACCAAAGTTCAAGAAAAGCAGCATTGAAGCCTTTGTGATATCGACAAAGGTAATCGAGCTAACGGAACCAAACTCTCCTAGAATCTCGTCGCAAAGACGCTTTTCGCTAGCAAGATAGACGCGAATAATGATCCTCATCGCCCAAGCCCATTTCTTTATCTCACTGTTCATCCTATCCCAACCCATTCTCAGAGTATCCTCAATTGTCAACTGCTCCATTTTGAGTTTGATCAAGTACTCATGCAGCGCTTCTCTCCGGATGCTAACATAAGCGTGGCAAAATTCCTGATCATATTTTGATGAAAACATCACAGATGCAATCGACTTGAGCGCAGGGACCATATCGGGGTGGATCAGACTTACTAGATGTTCTGCCGAAGCATTGCCGGTGCCGGTGCCAGTGCCACCATCCTCTGCACGAGACGCTGACTCAGCCGCTTCATCCTCTATGGAAACAAACGACTCATCATACACCACATCCTCCCCAAAAGAGCGGAATGTCATGTATTCAGGCTCATAGTACTCCTTATACTGGACAAGAATGTGTCGCAGCTCCTCTGCGAGCCTCGACATTGCGATCTCCAAGATGCCTTGGGCGCGAAGAAGAAGCTCCTTCTGCTTCACATTCCTTATGCGAGAAACGCTTCCTAGAGTCCCCACTAACTTCTGAACCTCGACAGCAGCTTTCAGATACTCCGAGGCTTCCTCTGAGCTAGAGCCCCATATCCGTGACTGGTTAGTCTCCCAACTCATGACCACTATCTCATACTGCCTGAGTTGCTCTTCTATCTCCTTCAACAACCAGCCCCTGCTCTCGCTAGGCGCGGACTTCGTCGAGAGATGAGCTTCGACATTGGAAAGGAAACTCCTCACGCCGTCGATGTTCAGGTTTGTACTCGCTCTAAGTGCCATTATGAGGTGCTGAGCTGCCGCAACTATGTGATGCTCCAATTCATGGTTCACAAGGTCGGGTTCGCAGTCCCCCATTTCGACGGGAACCATGGAATCCCACAATAACTACCAAGAGAACACAGACTAGGAACCTCTGGATGAGGCTCAGACGGAAATCTGGGCTTAAGCTTTTCAAGAACCTTGCCCCCTCATTTGGTAAACCCGGAGTTTACCCTCGGAAGGAGGCGTCATGAAACCCTCCTTGATTCCGTTTTGCTACCAGCTTCTCCACGGCGGCTATGGCAAAGGAATGGATCGTTTGGGAAGAAGACTTCTTCGGCAAGAATTTGTCCCGAGCTTGAAAAGAGACGGCACTTCGCTTGGCTCGGCTTCAAACAGAGGGGAGTCGAAAGTTTCAAGAGTCTGAAGCAGGAAGTCGCAGGTGGGCGAGCAAGAAAGGGAGGAGAAGCTCCCTGGGAATCTCGGCTAAGTTTCCAAAACTGAAAAAGGAGAGGCGGGCTACGAAGGAAACTCTAAGCACTACAGATTGACAGATTTCCAAATGACCCAACAAAGCAGAATTGCCAAATTCTCAACAGACAATCCGGATTGAGGATATGAGAATTGAGTTTAAATCACAGGGATTCACGATGGACACAACAAGTGTTGGGACTTTCGGACCGCTCTTGACCTTGCCCAATGACCTGATCACTGCATCAGATGGAGTCGCTGCAGCAAATCAGACAGAACAACGAATTCAACTGAACGAAACTCCCTGACCCAGAACAAGATCGCGCCATAACATGATCAGCCGCGACTAACCAGCTGTGAACCTCCCGGGGGAAAATCAAGAACCGGAGCAACTCGGTCGCGCGGACGGTCGACTACTTCGAACGAAACAAGGACTGGACTGAAACGGGAAAAACTGCAGAAAGGGGTCTGACGAGGCCTAGGATTTGACGATCCTCGAGAGACTTCCGATCGGAGACGATCGGGCGAGGTTGTCGTACTTCGAGGACGACGTGGTCGTACGTACGGAAGCAGGACGAATTTCCGGAGGATCGAGAGGGAGGGAGGGAGGGAGAGAGAGAGAGAGGGGGGAACGTCAAATTCAATGGAGGACGAGAGGAGGAGGAAGAGAAGGAAGAAATGGTGAAGCTCTGCTTCGAATTCAATGGAGAAAAGCGAGAGCTTTCTTCTCCTTCCTCGGCATTTTCTCTGGGTTCCGCTATGTAAATTTCTTGTCGACTCGTCTTGTCGTCTGCCTCCTGTGATGCTCGTTCTTTTTGTCCACTGCCTGTCGAGCGTTGACCCCGCATTCGCAGCAGAGCGCTCATCCTAACGGTCCGAGTCCACGCTCTTATCGTGAGACCCGCTACATGTGATCCTTGCACGGGTCAGTCTTTTCTTTTGCTTTTTTTCTTGTTCCTTTTATTTTACTGTTCTTTTTTTTTTTAAGAGATAAACATCCGTCAAAATTAGGGGCGACCGGGAACCGGATCGGTCCACTTTTCAGGCGGTCCAATTATTGGCCGGGACGCATTTTTTTTTGGGTGTTTTGTCGTTGGATTTTTCTCATTAACGATATATTCACCGGACCATCTCTCGTCAATTTTATTATATTATCGCTAATTTGAAAGCCATTTTAAGCATCTAAGATTTAGGTTCAGATTATATTATTAGGTCAGGTTTGGTCGGCCCGACTCCCTCTTGAACCAAGAATCGGACCAATCGTAATCGATTTTTAATTTTATGGAACTGGACCCAATCGATCGGGTTCTGTCCCATCAAGGCAATTCCCTGTTTGATTGGTTCATTATGCTCACTCCTAGTCAAAATAAGTCGTAGACTCATTTCTTAATCTATATTTGATGAGCTGAGTTGCAACATGAGTTAGTTACATTCAAGTAAATGTGTCATAAATGAGGTTAGGATGGCAAAGCTCAAAATAATATAGGTATTAATGGGTTCACAACATACATAGACCCAATACATCGCTATTGCTCTCTTGTTCACTCTCTCGCCCTCTTTAATCTCGCGATCGATCGCTCACTTCGCGTTCTCCCCTCATTTTGAATATGAGTTTTGCTATATTGTGTTACATATGAAAGTATTTCAACAAATCGAACTAAGTATGTGTAGGATCAGACATTAATCACTAAATTTGTATTGCATAAACATTGGTTAAAACGGAGTAAATGTATCGATTTAAGTGGGATCATTTTCGATCCGATCCACCCATTTGACGGGTTTAGAAATGTGAAATTGAGAGTGGAGGAGCCGTCAATGTCCATACATCGACCATTGAAATCAAGGGCAATTTATATTGGCCTATTCGTTTTTTGTGGGCGAATGACATGTTGGGTTGGATATGAGTCACTAAATTTATATTGCATAACATTAGTTAAAACGGGGTAAATGTGTCGATTTAATTGGGATCACATTCGATCCGATCCACTCATTTAACGGGTTTAGAAATGCGGCGTTGAGAGCGGAGGAGTCGTCGATGTCCGTACATCGACCGTTGAAATCAACGACGATCTATACTGGACTTTTCATTTTGGGTGGGTGAATGATTGTCCGGGGGAAAAAAAAAAACCAAGAACAGAGAGGGAGAAAAACATTTGACTCTGCCATTTTATATAATTGCACGATACGTAAGCCAGGAAAGAAACGAAGACTTTCAATTCCGGGGACTCCTTTGACTTTTGGACAAGGAGTCTAGGATTTGGTGAAGAGAACAAAGCATAAATAGTTAAGAAACAAAGACTTTCATTGTCTTGTCATATGATTATGTATAATAACCAGGAGAGGATCACTAAGCTAAGCAGCGCGTCAACGCGTTTTTGGTCCTGTTTCGAGTGGATTTTTTTTTTAATAATTATTCCGCGATAACAACGCATTTTAAGCAGTCGAAAAACGCGTTAAAAATTTCGGGTATTCGATAAAGAAAAATGCTCTCGTAATTTCGACCCAAAAATAAAGAAATAAAAAAAAAGATGCTCTTTCATTTTTTTGTTGAGAGCACAAAAGGCTCACCAACGGTTTTGGGAGGAGGGAACAAAAGAAGAAGTAAATCTTCCCCTTTTCAGGTGGCATTGCTCGTGACATAAGGACAGGGACAAAATGCCAAAGTTGGTCGGACCGCATGTCCTAGCTTTTAGATGTATTAAGGTGGGGCCTTACATGAATAAAGAAAATTTAGCAATGAAAGCTTTATTGGAGTCCCACATCGACCATGAACCCACGCGCACCTCGGTTTATATTATCCAAGCGGACGGAGGTTGTCTCTTCGGAGACATCCGATAAAATTGGAACGATACAGAGAAGATTAGCATGGCCCCTGCGCAAGGATGACACGCACAATCGAGAAATGGTTCAAATTTTTTTTATAATTATTTACTATATCCTTTTCATATGTTTGGAGTTTTTTTTTTATCATTTTTTAAACATTTCCTCTTTTCATTCACAATATTACCCCATGTCCCATTCCTGCTCATTCAATTTCAATTCCTCGCTTTCATAAAGCTTCGTTATTCAACCAGAAATTTTCATATTTTTCTTATCTTCTCTATTACTATTAATTACTATTTGCTTGCTTCCCACATCTGCAGTTTTATAATTCTGAATGTAAACTAACCCATATGATGTTCACTATGAAAACAGGTGGGCTAAGAAAAAAAAAAGAGAGACAAACATAGTCAACAAAATTTAGTGTATTTACCGAAAATTTAATTAGTTTTTCTTATTTCAACGAAACGTTCATGTAAGATGTGACAATAAATTATGCTATATTTCATTTTTTTTTTTTTGGTCCCGATGATAGATAGATTTACATCGGCCCTCGACATTCGAATAAAATCTTAATTTGATTTTAGGTTCATGTAATGCCACGTCACGGTTTTCTCTTCGACAATACGAGCAAAAGGAGATATTATCTTTGCGGAGACACGCCATAAAATTGGAACGATATGGAGAAGATTATCATTGCTTTTGTGTAAGGATGACATGCACGATTTGAAAAAAAATTGTCACGCCCCGGATTCGCCTTGGGCACGCGGCATCCCGTTCGTACTTCAAACCTCGCTCGCCTGGTCCTCTGATACGATGTCCCAGGATAATCTCATCGCGACCAGACCGCGAATAACACGAAACTCGATCTGCGGAAGCGGCCTCCAACTTTACAATCATGCATGCACATACAGTGGGGGTAGTGAACAGCAGAAGGAAAAGCACGAATAACAAACACAACCATATATATACATATACCCACGGAGCGTTAGATACAACTGTCAAAAGAAGCGACTACAAGTCTTCCCCAAAATTCTACGCTCACCTAGACCCGCATAGATCCCAACCCTAAGCTCCAGTCTCAGTCACTCCTCGGAATCCTCTGGCTCCTCCGGATCCTCCTCAGGCTCCTCGGGGTCCTCCTCTGGTTCCTCGGGATCAATCTCTGCCTCAGGGTAGAACTCATCGTCTAGGTCAGTATCCACGGGATCGCCCTCCGAGTGTCCGTCCACGACTGACCGGCCAGGAGAGGGCAGCTCCTGTAACGGGTCCGGGTCTACCACCTCTCCGGGATAAGTGACAGGACGGAGAAGTCCTGGGTCGTCCTCCTCTGGGATCGGGACGTCAAAATCACGAACGGGTCCCATCATGCCAAAATCTCCCTCGACTCTCCAACCCTCGAAACGGTATGGGACAAACTGGGGTCTACCCCATCTACCATGACAGTCGTCAGGTGTCGGTGCCACAACCGGCCATCGTCATCAACATGGTGCGTAACCCACAAAAACGTCTACTGGGAGACCAAAAATCGTCGGGGGCGGTGCAGCCATCACCTAGCTCCGGGATCTGAAAATATTGGCAACCATCGCCCATGAGTCGAGGACTCAGCAAGCTCACCACTAACCCTAGCGTAGGATAGGGTATACTAGCGGGTTAGGACCTATCCAGTAGCTAGGGTGTCCCCTCTCAGAACCCTAATACCCTCACTGGTATAAATCCCCAAGTCCCCACAGTTGAACAGTCAATCATATAGTACTACGCAATTGGTGAAATACAGACGATGAAATGCAGTCGGGCAGTCAACAGACAATCACAGCATTTCAATGTGCAACAACAAATGCATGCTACAGTATGCCTCAAGCAACCCGGTGGTACTTGCCAACTTATCCCTCCAATTCCCCTCCAGGGCTCATCCAACATGTCACGCTCCCGGTGACTCATGCAATGCTCATGATACATAGGGCCCAAATGACAGCGAATCAGTCGCAGAGCATGCATTCATAAAATTGCATATGCATAGAAACATAGCGTACCAATAGATCATCAGAGTAATCACAGGCTGGCCAGAACGGACCTCAAATAGGTTCAGCACTCTACGGACAGTTACCCAATTAATAGCATTCGATTGGACCCGTTGCATAGAATCCCAACATCCTGTCTATCACTCCCAGGCGATCCCCAATCCAACCAATTCGTGGGATCCATTAACATTAGAACCCGTATAAATGGAACTCCAACTTAATAGACCCGTTAATCCTTGTTAGTTCCAAGTGAGTCGGTAACCCACCATTAAAGAATCAGTGACTTAATAGGTCATTGGGTTTCAATGAATTAGGCTTAGCTTAGGTTAGGGTCTAATTAATTACTTTAGGTCCAATAGGGTCTTGAGTTTATTTTTTAATTTAAGGCCCATAATTTGTTTCATGAATTAATGAATAGGTTAGGCCCAATTAATAGCATTTTAGACCCAATTCACTATCCCAAGCCCATATATATTGTTGGACCTCATAATTTAATAATCAAGATTGTAATTTTTTTGCCCAAATAAAGTGAATTTTCGGCCATTAGTGGCCCATTAATTTGATTAAGCCCAATTTGACTCATTATGGCCCAATAAGCTTAAAATTTAAATCCCGGAGCCCAATAGAACCCTTCGGCCCATCATTCCAACATTTCATAACCATTTCTAGGCCCAACCTAAAGTGAATTTCGTCCATATGATGGCCCGCTAATTTAACTTAAGCCCATTAGTTCATTTTAGGCCTTTTTGTCACAATTTTGAGCCTCCAAGCCCGTTAGCTACTCATGGTAGCTCATTTACACGCCCAAGCCCACTAAATACAGCCCAATATCAATGTCTTCTAGCCCGTATCAGAATTCCAAGTCCAAAAACCCAACCCATCTTGCTAATAGTCCAATAACCCTTGATTTAATTAGGCTAATCCACTAATTTACCAACTAATCCACTTAATCTACTAATCAACTCAGCAACTAAGCATCACATACTCTATTCCTAAACAAGAGTTAGGGGCTAGCTTACTATGGACGGATCGGGAACGACGAGGATGGACAACGAAGCCAAGAACGGCCGAATGGGCTCTCGGCCGAGGGAAGGAGACGGCGGCTGAGCTGCTGTCCCGGTGTCCTCCCGAGCCCTTCAAGACCTAGAAAGGAGTCCTAGAGGTCGCTGGAAACAAGATACATCAACATGAGCTCTATCTCAAATTCGGGTATTAGAAAACTGGTTCGTCGACTGATAGGAAAAAAAACATTTGAAGGGTCAAACGACGTCCGATCGAGGTGATTCAAGTTGGGTTGGATTCAGAAGACATAGAAGTACAACATACCCCAAAAATCACGACGATCCAACGGTCGAATCTCCGGTGGCAGGCGATTGAAGTTGGCAGCAGAATTCCCGGCGTGAATAGGGAGAGGGAGGAAAAATGAGAGAGAAAGTGAGCTGGTGAGAGAGAGATGGGGGTGTGGCCGGCAGCAAAAATGAGAGAATGAGGGAGGAGAGAGAGTGAAAGATCTATTATCCATTTTCAAGATCAAATTTAATTAGTGGGATTAGGTGGAATAGTTAATAAGACATTAGATGTGATATTTGGTCTTGGATAAGCTTTGACCATCTTGGAACTTGAAACCATGATTGACTGATGTGACAACTGATTTGACTTGTCTCGATTTGCGTGCCAAATGCACCGATCGGATCTTGAGCGCGAACGAAATTCGGACTGGATTTGGTTTCGATCTGCCGAATTCACTCTCAAAAATCCTAATTCATCTAATTCTAAGGACTGAGCATTTACCGGGGGCATTTCGGAAATTTTCCATTCACATCTTGCTTCTCGATGTGCACCGGCTATCTGCCCTTCGGGCGACGCCTCTGAAACCGATTCCATTTCCTCATTGTGTTTATCTTTCTAATTCGATTATCCGATGTCGGATTTCATTTTGTGGTCAATTTCATTAAATACCGACTCTGTCTCAGTCTCAGACCAACGGGCGGCTGTTTGGGAAATTTTCCCAGGTAGCCTTCCCTTTCGGTTAGTCGTCCCAGGGTAGCTAATCCTGAGTGAGCGTCGATCAGAGGGTAATAATGAAGTGTTTCCATTCATTTAGAAATTCCGATAAATGGGTCGAATTTTCAGGATGTCACACTCTGTTTGGCGTCCACTTGAGATTTTATGTGATCTATCCATCTTTCAGTAACGATATTAATTCGAAATGGTTTTTTTTTAGGAAATGAGTAATTCTCATTATCGTGATCTTACCTGGAAAATGAATTACCGGTCCTTTAAATCTGTGTCAGTGTAGTGCTTGTTTTGGTATTTTTAAAATTCTTTTTCCTTATCAAGCATATTGGAGTACATTTGTAGTAGTAGTACGTTACTAATTCAGGATGTTACAAAAAGGAGAAGCGGCAAAGATCCTGTTGTGCAAAACTAGCCTGGGATTTAGCTTACTAGCAGATTTTGTGAGTTGTGCTATAGCAAGTTCTGATATTGTTGTGGATATGACGCTTGAAATTTTTGAATTAAGGCGGTGCTTCCTAACTCTGGTTTACTTGAGATTCGTGTACAGACTATTCTCGAGCTCTGCTTGCCGTATGTATTTGTAATTTTTACACAGTTTGCTTTATCAGACTTGCAAGTTTTCCTTTGACAGCACAGTTCTCAAGCTTTTCTTCTGCCTTGCTGCAACTGCGGATGCTGTGTCTCATCTAGCGAGTTAAGGCTTTGAGAAGTCATTGGTGAGACTGGGTTTCGCTGGACTCGAATCTAGCTTGAACAAGTATTTTGGTTTAGGGATGCTTTAAGCATTACCACATTGGCTCAGAAGCCAACAGCCTCGTGATTATGTGTTGTGTCCTGACCACGGTTTCCCTTAGTTTCTTTTGCAAGTTGTACTAGGATAATTTGTCGAGTTGGTCAACATTAATCGGGGTGATTATAAAGGGATTTTGAACTATTCCATGGTGATGATAGACTCTTTCTGCTGGGTTTCATTATGATTGCTAGCAATCGTACAAGTTTTACTGGCGTGCAGATTACAGTCACAATCAGCTATCTTTGTGCTCAGATGGAGAGCTTGGAAGGGGAGAGCAAAAGGGAGGTATCATTTTCCTCAAAATATATATGTGGTGGGGGGGTTGATACATTGTCAAAAATAGTTTGGGCTTTGTACCACAAAGCGGACGATTCTGTTCTTTTATTTACCTTTGATAGTTCTTCCAAAGTGTTCCTAGGTGCTTTACCTAAAAAATAGGGAGAGGAGCAGTTCTTAATTGCGTTTTAGGAAGTATAGGATATGTGCTCAATGATACATTAGACCTTGTCTTTGTTGGTTTTTTCTTTAAAGGAAGTCAGGATTTAGATGAACCGCTTGCATAACTTTCCGGGTTATAGACACCCAAACAACAACAAACGATTTGAATCATCGATCCCAGTAATAGATGTTTTGGAAGTTTATTGTTCGATAATCTGGAAGCTCTGTCTGTATCATTCCTTATTGTTGCTCCCAAAACACTAACCGCTTGGAATTTTATCTTTTGTGACTTTGTAGCCTTCTAAGTGAGCGAGCACAACCTCCTAACTGCACCTTTCACTAGAGCCCGGAAGCGTGTAGTTTTAAGGTGGTTGTGTGCAAGGCCACGTGGTGTCTGGATGTCACAATGCAGACTTGTGGAACAAAACTGGAATAAGACTGGCCAGATCTGGATTAGTTGGACAGATAAGTAGGTCAGTCCCAATTTCCCACGCGTTAATGAATGTGAGTCGCTCCTGTGCGTCATAGAGGGATCAAGCGGGCTGATAACTCTTTTGATTGACCAAACCCAGTGTTCAACCGGGTCAAAAGGTTGGGGAGTTTCTCCCCTCGTTCTCCCTCTAAAGCATTTGGTTGCCCCATATACCTTGAAAATCAGTTCTTGTTTGTTGGACATAGCGCGGAATAAGATTTTACTTGAGGATCTCCAGAAACTGAATGTCAATTCTTACGATTGTGGTGCATGTGTAAGCATTCTGGGGAAATCTGTGATCATCTCTTCCTGCATTGAGTGTAATCTTAAGCTTTGGAATCATATCCTAGCTTGCGCTAAGGGGAAGATTATGCCAAATTATGTCATGCACTTACCTTGTTGTATTTTATGGTTCATGGACGGGCCTCAATAATGAGTAAAGGTCTTGGGGGCTGCACCGCTTGGGGTCGTGTGGTGCATAGGGAAGCAACACAACAAAAGATTTGAGGTTTAGAATCTTGGGTTGCTATGTATTCTGCTCTTTCGCTATCTCATGATGTTTTTCTTCTCGACATCGTCTGATGTCATATAGAGTAATGCTGTGATGTCTCCTTGTCTTTGCTTTTGTTCTTTATTCCTTTGACACAGTGCTTATGGTACTAAATTTTATTGTTTGTTTCGTCCTATTAGTACAACCTTCAAGTCATAATACGGGTCATCTATGTATTCAAGCGTGTGGGACATGGATAAGAAACTTCAAGTCATGTCATTAGTTGCATTGTAAATAAAGCTTATGTGCCTAATATGGATAACGGGACGCCGAACAACCTAGCAACTCGCGTGGAAAAGCTCCGGACTTGATGAGCTTTGTCAATGAGACTGTGCATTAATATCCCCCTCAAGGTAGACGGTTATGGGAATACAAAGCTTGTCGATGTATCTAACACGTGTAGGATATGCCGTTCTGCTTTTCCATCTTTGCTACCAAAATATGGTCGGGCTATATGGTGTAATCATAACTCTAAGAGTCCTACACAAGTCCGATAAGCCTGGCTGTCATACTAGAAAGCATTTGATTGAAAGGAAAGAGACATTGGCATAAAGATGAAGACTCTCTCTTTAGTTGTCTTCTGCGCATCCATCCCTTCGTTCCACGCTATGGCGCTCCCGGAAAAGGCTTTCTTTGTTGTCTGAAAGGCACATGTGAGGATACCCGCCTGACAGAATGAGATCTTTTATACTGTATTCCAAATATATATGTGGGTACTGGTACTGATTGATGATATTCTCGCAATGCAAGAGTGGAGCAGCATTTTATGGCGTCCTCCACTCCTGCTGTTACTTCGATTAATGACACGGACTTCAATCC
>JAGVVM010005480.1:0-13788 GCA_019149425.1 Psidium friedrichsthalianum | reverse complement strand
CACGTATATACAAGGAAGTTGATATCAAAACTCCAGACATGAAGACTATTAACGAACTCTCTCATAACCACGCCGTACTGGTGCACAAGTACACTTGTATGCATACATGAGAACATCCTTGAGGTTAGTCAAATATACAGCTTGACCTTGGTGGCGATGATGGGAATTGAAAAAGGTTTGGAGGAAAAATTGGAGGAAGAACACAGTACGAGTACTAGTGCTACTATTGCAGGGGATACCATTTTCGATGCCCGCATTTTGGAGACATGCTAAAGAAGAAATCATAACAGATAGACGCATCTCAGCTGGAAAAAACTGCCGATTAACTTCTAGCATGAGTTGTTAGTGCCGCTAACAAGTACCTTTCAGTGCTGTTCCTAGCCTTCCACAGCTTTCTCACGAATGACCAAGGGAGGAGTGGCGTACTTTGAGGACTTCACATTACCCCTTTTCTTCAATTCCCCAAAAATCTCTTCAAACAGATTGGGTGGACACCAGGCTTTGAACAGGTTCATCACCACTTGCAGCCACATCTGGCGAGCCTTCAATTATAGCTTTCGCTGAAGCCTTCTCTTCCTGCAAATTAAGCGGTGAGAGAGAAAGTAACATGTGATTTTGAATTGCTCATGCTATCTAATCTATTCATCACCATGATCAATTCAACGGATTCTGAAGATTAATAATTTCATGTTGGAGGAGGTGACACTTTGACAGCATGCCAGCATTGGGAACCCTATTGCTTAACCGTGCACAGAACGTATCAGTCCAGAAACATTTTGACTGGAAGGACACTAGGTGTACAAACAAAGTAATGCAGCCACACATTTGCAGCACTATCTCAGTTGGCATATTTTGATTATCGAAGGATCTAGCCTAGCTATTGATATGTCATTTGGAGACAGATATCGAAGAGATTATTGATATAACCAAATTTGATATTAGGACTGCACATAATATATGGAGGACTGCATTAGCACCTAAGCTTAAAGACTTATATTTATGTCATGCTACTAATGTTATTCACAGGAACAGTTTTGTCATCCTTACACTGATGAACTCCACTTCTGCTACTGCTAGCCCCTTCTGGTAAAGAGCTTCAGCTAATTGATCACGTGTAGTCTCCATCTTCTTCTTAATATTCTATGCAGAAAGAACAAGTTAACAAAATAATCTCATCCTTCGGAATCAGAAATCCATGAGCTATTGAGTATGAGAAGATGGGGCATCATAATTTGTTAGAATATAAGGGTTCAAAACCCATCAAGAGCTTATAAGGGTAGGCTTGATGCATCTTCCAAGCAGTTACATTGAATTTTTTCTAGATAAGTTAAAGTGGCTGCATGGTACGGTAGATACAAACCTCTGCATCCTCATCATCTGGATCACTTTGAATGCAAAATATTTTGCTAACTCTTCTCTGTCAATGCTATTAATAACTTCATCAGCTGCATCAATGATCTGCAAAGCACCACAGCATGTACAGTAAGTAAACTCATTCCTCTCTTTGTTATTCTTCTAAGAACAAATATAGTATACAGCATGATCAGTGAAGGAAAATAGAGCATAAAGCACAAATGGTGCTCGAGGAAATCCTATTGATTGGACTTCCAGATTTACCCAACTTATATGCGGATTCCCCATCAGAGTTCAATATGCAGAAATGAGGCACCAATATTAGTTTTCGAAAATAAATCTTTGCCTCAGCATGGAGGTGTTGGGCCCCTTGGTTAGAAGTCTTGAATAAGCCCTTCAGTTTCCAGTCTGCTGTCTGAAACTGGCCTAATTTTTTTGACAAGTAGAAACTGGTTTTATATCATCCCACAAACGTATTGATCATTCGTTGCTCCTCTACGGCCCTCTCGATCTGTCACTTTCAATGAGAATTTGGCAAGCTTATGCATAAATTTTGCAAGATCTCATCAGTTATCATTAGCCTTTTTCAGGAATTTTGACAGACAATATCAGAACTCTTGAAGATAGGCTTTGGAAGGGTGCATATTAAGGGGTGGCCCCATCCTTTTGAGAGAAACAATCGAGAGTCCAAAGCCCTCAATTCTTCTCTAAAAAATCAACTAGAAAGGAAGTGAATGCCCTACCCTAATCCTGCGAGATGGTAAGATTCCCAACAGGACTCAAGTGACCAAAAGAGAATTTAAAGCACTCCCCGGCCAAAAAAAAAATGAGAAAACGACTAAAAAAGCCACACCTCGTATCAGAATAACATAAAGTGACACGATAATTGTTAAATTCAGGGACAATAACTATGAGGATGTCTGCTTTTGTGCTCGAGTAGCAAACGAGCCATTTATGACAGGTAAAGGGCTTCATTCCCTAAATGGATGATAAGATATCGAATCCTTACTTCCTGTGGGCTTGATAGTTTGCAAACATTGAAGTACAATACTTTGCCATACAAGAATAATTGGAAAAGTCAAGGGTAGTATTCTTGTGGGCCTGGTATCGTCAAGCTCAAGTATCATCACACTGTTCCCTTGGAGTTGCATCGCTCAAATCCTCTAACTGAGAAACTCATTATTGGAAAAGAATATCCTATTATGTTTTCAAGTGATGGCAGCATATGGATATAACAGCACTTCTGTAGGAGCATCTCTCAGAGAATATCCATATATAACACTGACCCAAATATTTCCCCTTCCAATTTGTTTATAAAGACTTCACAATGCTAATTACCTTCTTGTTGTGGTGGATTTTGTCCTTGCCATCACTCTGCGAGCAGACATTCCAAGATCTTGGCAAGCAGTGGTGTGTGTTTCGCGGGTACTCCAACTGCCAAAAGACAGGCCATGAGAAATTAATGTAAAGAACCGTACATGATGTATGTAAAGATTAGACTGAAAACAGTTACTTCAGAGTGCTTCTTGATCCAGTTATTACCTCATGTTACTATAAACATGCCCTCCTATTTGTTTATGCTAAATTAGCATACTTTTTTTTATCCGATGTGATAGCATTTCTTAATTTAGATTTTGCAAAATACTGTTCCACGTCCACTGCATATATGGGAAGCAACAATGCTATCATATACATCCTGCAGCATGTAGTAAGAAAGCTATCTCGGATGCAATTAATTATGCAACAACAGCAAAAGATGTACTTCCCCTCCAACTACACATAAGGAACATCACCTTTAACTGAGTAACTAAGCCCTTCCAACTCCAACTTCTCTTCATCATTCCCATTTTCAGAGTTCCCAGAAACTTTTATCTTTGCATCTCGAACCTGATTGATAACAAACTATGTTTGTAAACAGCCATCCAATAGATAACAAACAGGTAACTCTAAATGAAGTCTGTGTCCTAGATCTAACAACAACTAAAGAATATCTGAGTAGCGGATGTATTTTGGTTCTGGTTGTTCTTTACCAATATGACCATCATTAATCAAGTTATTGTACTATTAAAAGATTCTTCGTGTAAAAGCAATTTCTTTAAGATAAGCACATTATTTCTCAATGTTAAAAGCGAAGTGCCCATTTGGACATCATAAGGAGAATTTTCTTGAAAGACATTTTATTATTTGTCTACATTCCATTATCAGATACGTGATTAAAAACTAAAGAGTTGAACATGCCCACTTAAGTGGTGGCTTCCAATTTCACCATATAAGGCCCCCCAAAAAATTGCACAATAAATAAGCAAACCATGAGTTTGATTGTAGTACCTGGGCACCACGATAAATAAGGTTAAATTCCAATACTTTCAAAACAGAAGTTTTTTACCCAAAAAAAAAATGCTGTCAGGTCTCTTACTAGTTAGAACAAAAAAGCCCAGTATTTCTCAAATAGAAACTGTGCAAAATGATACCGTCATGTTACGTTTATGTGACTCTGTGACATTTGGAATTCCATGGAATTATTTAAATTGCACAAGCATGAATTTGATTGCAAGGATTGTAAGAGCTCTTTTGCTTTTCACTGGAGCCCATAACATTATACCCTTAGAATAGGCTCTTTCCTGTGGAAAAGCACATCAAACTATCCTTCCCTTAAAAATGCCAGTTGTAATAGTATGTTCCACTTAACGTACATTCTAGTCAAGCAGTTATGTTTGGCAACAGCAAACCAAGCCTTATTGCCCTCATATTCTTTTACATTCCCTTCATTGCTTGTCAAATGAATGGCATCTGATGCAGGAAATCCTGGATATTTCTATAGCATGATGTAAAGAACGGTACTGACCCATACGAAAGTCAATTACATGAATCAATACAGAAAATAGTAGGGCGAGATCATTTTCCGTATATTTTTTGTCGTCATCTGATAGAAAAAGATGCCAGCATCAATTTTTCCTCAGAACCTCAGTGTATGTGGGTATAAGTCCATAAAATTCGGAAGTTGGCTATAAAATATGGGCACAGATATAAAATTATACCAGACAGATGCCGCTATATCTGTAACAATTTTAGATAATAGCATATATATAACACAGATCTGTCGTTTTGCAACATAAGTAGTTACCCAGGTATGACACTGCAAGTGCTTCCTAGAGGCATGTATGGAAAATATACATAAGCGAAAGTTGCCCTACTCAAAAAAAAAATGACAATAGCACAATCGCTGAGTACCTCCTTCCTGTAGGCGTTCAGAGACAGATTTAGTGCACCTTGATGGAAACTTTCCCCTTCTCTTCTTCAACCTTCCAACATGGGAAACTTATAAAGGTCAATATTCAGTAAAAGCATATGGAAAAATGCAAACGTTGGGATCTCCTCCTACCAGCCTTTGAATGTAATATCGTTTATGTAGGATAGGGTCCAGCTATTCTTTCCAACACCAACCAGACAAGCAAAGGTATTGCTCTGGTGCCATCATTCTGACCCATGTTTACTTACATACTGGTCATGGAACTATTGCAGTATTCTCAACCCATCTTATTGGTAAGAGCAATATTTATGGAAAGAATGCTGGTCAATTGGAGAAAGCAAAGGCAATAACCCCCCCCCCCCCCCCCCCCCCACCCCAAAATCCCCCCCCCCCCACCAACCAACCCCCCCCCCCAAAGTATTGCATTCCGGTGCTCTTCCCAAATTATGTTTCCCAATTAATGTTTCTTAATACTGGTCATGGAACTATTGCAGTATTCTCAACCTGGGTCTGTATTGGTTGGAGCAATATCTTATGGAAAGTTATCAAATGCTGGTCAAGGTGTTGGAAAGAATCCCACAAAGAACCCTGCATCGTATGAAATCTCTTACATTGTGCCGCCCAATAAGGTTGCTCACGACCATCCCAACGTTTGCTTCTTTTTCTATGCTTTTACTGAATTTTGACCTTTAATTGTCTCCATGTTGGAAGGTTGAAGAAGAGAAGGGGAAAGTTTCTTCATCAAGGTGCACTAAATCTGTCTCTGAACGCCTACAGGAAGAGGTACTCAGCGATTGTGCTATTGTCATTTTTTTTTTTGAGGGCAACTTTCGCTTATGTATATTTTCCATACATGCCTCTAGGAAGCACTTGCAGTGTCATACCTGGGTAACTACTTATGTTTGCAAAACGACAGATCTGTGTTATATATATGCTATTTATCTAAATTGTTACAGATATAGCGGCATCTATCTGGTATAATTTTATATCTGTGCCCATATTTTATAGCCAACTTCCGAATTTTATGGACTTATACCCACATACACTGAGGTTCTGAGGAAAATTGATGCTGGCATCTTTTTCTATCAGATGATGACAAAAATATACGGAAAATGATCTCGCCCTACTATTTTCTGTATTTGATTCATGTAATTGACTTTCGTATGGGTCAGGTACCGTTCTTTACATCATGCTAGAAATATCCAGGATTTCCTGCATCAGATGCCATTCATTTGACAAGCAATGAAGGGAATGTAAAAGAATATGAGGGGCAATAAGGCTTGGTTTGCTGTTGCCAAACATAACTGCTTGACTAGAATTGTACGTTAAGTGGAACATACCTATTACAACTGGCATTTTTAAGGGAAGGATAGTTTGATGTGCTTTTCCACAGGAAAGAGCCTATTCTAAGGGTATAATGTTATGGCTCCAGTTGAAAAGCAAAAGAGCTCTTACAATCTCTTGCAATCAAATTCATGCTTGTGCCAATTTAAATAATTTCCAATGGAATTCACAAATGTCACAGAGTCACATAAACGTAACATGACGGTATCATTTTGCACAGTTTCTATTTGAAATACTGGGCTTTTTTGTTCTAACTTGTAAGACACCCGACAACATTTTTTTTTTGGGTTAAAAAACTTCTGTTTTGAAAGTATTGGGAATTTAACCTTATTTATCGTGGTGCCCAGGTACTACAATCAACTCATTGGTTTGCTTATTTATTGTGCAATTTTTTTGGGGGGCCTTATATGGTGAAATTGGAAGCCACCACTTAAGTGGGCATGTTCAACTCTTTAATCACGTATCTGATAATGGAATGTAGACAAATAATAAAATGTTCTTTCAAGAAAATTTCTCCTTATGATGTCCAAATGGGCACTTCGCTTTTAACATTGAGAATAATGTGCTTATCTTAAAGGAAATTGCTTTACACGAAGAATCTTTTAATAGTACAATAACTTGATTAATGATGGTCATATTGGTAAAGAACAACCAGAACCAAAATACATCCGCTACTCAGATATTCTTTAGTTTGTTGTTCCGATCTAGGACACAGACTTCATTTAGAGTTACCTGTTTGTTATCTATTGGATGGCTGTTTACAACATGTTTTGTTATCAATCAGGTTCGAGATGCAAAGATAAAGTTTCTGGGAACTCTGAAACTGGGAATGATGAAGAGAAGTTGGAGTGGAAGGGCTTAGTTACTCAGTTAAAGGTGATGTTCCTTATGTGTAGTTGGAGGGGAAGTACATCTTTTGCTGTTGTTGCATAATTAATTGCATCTGAGATAGCTTTCTTACTACATGCTGCAGGATGTATATGATAGCATTGATTTGCTTCCCATATATGCAGTGACGTGGAACAGTATTTTGCAAAAATCTAAATTAAGAAATGCTATCACATCGGATAAAAAAAAGTATGCTATTTAGCATAAACAAATAGGAGGGCATGTTTATTAGTAACATGAGGTAATAACTGGATCAAGAAGCACTCTGAAGTACACTGTTTTCAGTCTAATCTTTACATACATCATGTATGGTTCTTTACATTAATTTCTCATGGCCTGTCTTTTGGCAGTTGGAGTACCCGAAACACACACCACTGCTTGCCAAGATCTTGGAATGTCTGCTCGCTCAGAGTGATGTCAAGGACAAAATCCACCACAACAAGAAGGTAATTAGCATTTGAAGTCTTTATAAACAAATTGGAAGGGGAAATATTTGGGTCAGTGTTATATATGGATATCTCTCTGAGAGATGCTCCTTACAGAAGTGCTGTTATATCCATATGCTGCCATCACTTGAAAACATAATAGGATATTCTTTTCCAATAATGAGTTTTCTCAGTTAGAGGATTTGAGCGACTGCAACTCCAAGGGAACAGTGTGATGATACTTGAGCTTGACGATACCCAGGCCACAAGAACTACCCTTGTACTTTTCCAATTATTCTTGTCTGGCAAAGTATTGTACTTCAATGTTTGCAAACTTATTCAAGCCCACAGGAAGTAAGGATTCGATATCTTTATCATCCATTTAGGGAATTGAAGCCCTTTACCTGTCATAAATGGCTCGTTTTCTACTCGAGCACAAAAGCAGACATCCTCATAGTTATTGTCCCTGAATTTAACAATTATCGTGTCACTTTATGTTATTCTGATACGAGGTGTGGCTTTTTTAGTCGTTTTCTCATTTTTTTTTTGGCCAGGGAGTGCTTTAAATTCTCTTTTGGTCACTTGAGTCCTGTTGGGAATCTTACCATCTCGCAGGATTAGGGTAGGGCATTCACTTTCCTTTCTAGTTGATTTTTTAGAAGAATTGAGGGCTTTGGACTCTCGATTGTTTCTCTCAAAAGGATTGGGCCACCCCTTAATATGCACCCTTCCAAAGCCTATCTTCAAGAGTTCTGATATTGTCTGTCAAAATTCCTGAAAAAGGCTAATTGATAACTGATGATGATCTTGCAAATTTATGCATAAGCTTGCCAAATTCTCATTGAAAGTGAAGATCGAGAGGGCCGTAGAGGAGCAACGAATGATCAATACGTTTGTGGATGATATAAAACCAGTTTCTACTTGTCAAAAAAATTAGGCCAGTTTCAGACAGGCAGACTGGAAACTGAAGGGCTTATTCAAGACTTTCTAACCAAGGGCCAACACCTCCATGCTGAGGCAAAGATTTATTTTCCGAAAACTAATTGGTGCCTCATTTCTGCATATTGAACTCTGATGGGGAATCCGCATATAAGTTGGGTAAATCTGGAAGTCCAATCAATAGGATTTCCTCGAGCACCATTTTGTGCTTTATGCTCTATTTTCCTTCACTGATCATGCTGTATACTATATTTTTGTTCTTAGAAGAATACAAGAGAGGAATGAGTTTACTTACTGTACATGCTGTGGTGCTTTGCAGATCATTGATGCAGCTGATGAAGTTATTAATAGCATTGACAGAGAAGAGTTAGCAAAATATTTTGCATTCAAAAGTGATCCAGATGATGAGGATGCAGAGGTTTGTATCTACCGTACCATGCAGCCACTTTAACTTATCTAGAAAAAATTCAATGTAACTGCTTGGAAGATGCATCAAGCCTACCCTTATAAGCTCTTGATGGGTTTTGAACCCTTATTCTAACAATTATGATGCCCCATCTTCTCATACTCAATAGCTCATGGATTTCTGATTCCGAAGGATGAGATATTTTGTTAACTTGTTTCTTTCTGCATAGAATATTAAGAAGAAGATGGAGACTACACGTGATCAATTAGCCGAAGCTCTTTACCAGAAGGGCTAGCAGTAGCAGAAGTTGAGTTCATCAGTGTAAGGATGACAAACTGTTCCTGTGAATAACATTAGTAGCATGACATAAATATAAGTCTTTAAGCTTTAGGTGCTAATGCAGTCCTCCATATTATTTATGTGCAGTCCTAATATCAAATTTTGGTTATATCAATAATCTCTTCGATATCTGTCTCCAAATGACATATCAATAGCTAGGCTAGATCCTTCGATAATCAAAATATGCCAACTGAGATAGTGCTGCAAATGTGTGCTGCATTACTTGTTTTACACCTAGTGTCCTTCCAGTCAAAATGTTTCTGGACTGCTACGTTCTGTGCACGGTTAAGCAATAGGGTTCCCAATGCTGGCATGCTGTCAAAGGTGTCACCTTTCCTCCAACATGAAATTATTAATCTTCAGAATCCGTTGAATTGATCATGGTGATGAATAGATTAGATAGCATTGAGCAATTCAAAATCACATGTTACTTTCTCTCTCACCGCTTAATTTGCAGGAAGAGAAGGCTTCAGCGAAAGCTATAATTGAAGGCTCGCCAGATGTGGCTGCAAGTGGTGATGAACCTGTTCAAAGGCCTGGTGTCCCACCCAATCTGTTTGAAGAGATTTTTGGGAATTGAAGAAATGGGTTAATGTGAAGTCCTCAAAGTACGCCACTCTCTTGGTCATTCGTGAGAAACGCTGTGGAAGGCTAGGAACAGCACTGAAGGTACTTTGTTTAGCGGCACTAACAACTCATGCTAGAAGTTTAATCTGCAGTTTTTTTCCAGCTGAGATGCTTCTTATCTTGTTATGATTTCTTCTTTAGCATGTCCAAAATGCGGGCATCGAAAATGGTATCCCCTGCAATAGTAGCACTAGTACTCGTACTGTGTTCTTCCTCCAATTTTTCCTCCAAACCTTTTTTCAATTCCCATCATCGCCACCAAGGTCAAGCTGTATATTTGACTAACCTCAAGGTATGTTCTCATGTATGCATACAAGTGTACTTGTGCACCAGTACGGCGTGGTTATGAGAGAGTTCGCTTTAATAGTCTCATGTCTTGGATGTTTTGATATCAACTTCCTTGTATATACGTGTTTTGATTTTGGTTTTATGGAAAGGAACTCCGACAAGTTTACTTTTTCCTCCTTTCTTTTGACCACAGAGCTGCTAACAAGCTTGCTTTTCTGTCTTCTCTACCTACCTTTCATTGAAAAGTGGCGTTTTCGCTGACTTAAAATAATTGTTATTTCCAGTTCGCGACCTCTCCTTGGGAGTTCATCCGTGATTGAAATATTGCCTTTGAGATAATCTCAACGTGAGGAACGTATTTTAAGCTATGGGTGCATTTTTACATGCTCTAAATGAATTTTGGTTTAGGTACTGAATGATATGATTCAAGAAGACGGTGACCCTCCGAAGAATAGAAGCTGTTTGAACTAAAGCTCACTTGCTAGAGGAAATTGGATGGAGTCACCTGCTAAGGTATGAGAGAGAATGGATGCATGTACGATTCAGCGTGCTTGCCATTGTTTTGAGAGATGCTTTAGCTGTTCGTATTCCGCGGGAAATGTGTATGCCAGTAAAGCGTGTAATCCACAAGCTGGGCGCTTATGATTTCCCGTTTACATTCTTTTCAAAGACTACAAATCGATGCTATAATTTTGTCTGCACTATTGGGCTACGCAAATCGATCGGTGTTTGTATCATGAAAGATAGTATCTTCCAAAGGGTTTTAAGTTGAATTCTCCGTGAGCGTGCAGTTTTAACGTTACAAGAGTCTTTGTTTTTGATTGCTCGAGTTGAGGTGTTCTCCCAAAAAATGAATCTTTCCTCGTTTTTCTGGGCTCTTCGCTTGTCATGCCTATATGCTCCCAAATTGCCCTTCCAATCATGAGCGCTTTACATTATCAACTTGCCTCGACACCTGGTTCCCACCGTCGACATTAACTAGGGCTATTGAATTATATTTGCTGGTCGAGGGTTAGCAATAGCATAACTATGATAGGTTCGCATATCATCTGCCAATTGTGAAGGTCAGTCTATCCATCTTGAGACGGGAATTTGCACTAAATTGCTTTCTGCGATATAACCTTAGGAGGTTCGGCTCAAGTGAATTTCCAGCCTGAAAATTCATGAATCTCAATGATTCCATCAAATTCTATTGGGGGATGTCATTTTTTCGCAACATGAAAATACTAAAATAAAATGAACTTTACCGAGACGAACCCAAATCGGACGAGATAGTAGTAAGACGACTTCAGAGAGTTTCTACTCTTTTTCCGTGATTGTTTATTTTTGTGCTTGGAAGGCCTTACACTGCAATTGGTAGGGGGCATTGCGTCTGCTCCATTTCGGATATGGTGCAGCTAAATCCAATCGAACACACAATTGAAGTCCCAAAATGATCGCCATGTATGTGTGTGTGTCTTGATTCATTGTCATAACTTCACAATTTACGAGCGATGCTTACTCGACAAATTAAACTCAAGTCTCACGCAGAAATGGCCTTTCCTTGTCCGAAGAGGTTGCTCGATTTTTGCCAGGAGCATACTAGTTTTTTGTTTGGCACCATTGCTACCATCCTCTTTAGGTGTATTCTCTTTAGAATAAGAAATCTAGTAACCCAATTTTGTTGAAGTAGCTCGATGGTTTTGAACTCTTTGTTTATATTTCCTATTCCCTTGAGTCCAAGATGTCATGCGATTGAGCTTTTCCTCTCAACCAGATGGCCCTGTAATGGCAAATGGTTCTTATGACTTCAGTTTGAATTCCTGGTTAGGTTTAGTCCATCGTAGTTGATTTATATTTCCCGGTTCCGTCTCCTCCTACCACAGCCTTTGACATGTACATTGCTATGTTGGAAGAAGGAAGCCATCTATTTGGGCCCACCGACCAGGACAAGGTCTCAGAGGTATTGCGCGCATTCTGGTGCTTCTTGTTCAATGATGCTTCTTAATGCTGGTCATGGAACTATCGCAGAATTCTCAACCTGGGTCTGTGTCGGTCGGAGCAATATCTTATGGAAAGGTATCAAAGGCTGGTTAAGGATTCTCACCTATGTCCGTTGTAGTTAATGTATGTATGCTCCGCCAGTGCATTGTCGTAACTTCATATTTTACGAGCGAGACTTGCTCGTCAAAATAAACTCAAAGTCTCCCTTAAGGAATGGCCTTCCTGTCTAAGGAGGTTGCTCGATTGTGTACCAAGGTACTGCTAGTTGTTTGTTGGCACCAGCGCAAACATCCTCTTTAGGTGTTTTCTTCTTAGAATAAGCAATCTAGGGTGCGCATGACAATAGTTCTATTCCCTTTTTTTTCTTTTATATTCCAGAAACAGTTTGGAACAAAAATCTGTTTGATAATGCAATTTTATTATTCTATTTTCGGGATAAAGTTTTGACCCGGAAATAAGAAGTAGAAATTTTGTACTTTCTTTTTCTGGAACAGTTCGACAAAAAAAAAAAAAACGGGAACAGAAAATTAAGAATTTTGCTGGGGGGGGTAATCTCTCTCTCGCGCTCGCGCTCTCATGGTGTCCCTCTCTCTCGGGTCCTTCCGCTTTGCCGTTGTTGGTTATCAGCTGTCACACTCGCCTCTTTCGCGTCCCTATAGCTGGCTGTCGTTCGCCATCTGTCGGCCATTGTTCTCCATATCTGCCAACCGCCAATCTCTAGTTCCGGTAGCCGCCGACTCTCCTGTCCCGGTTCCCATTCCCCATTCACTTCTGTCTTGATCTAGTCGGGTAAAAACTGATAATGTTTCTCTGATGGCACCAATCTCCTCAAAACTAATGCAGCAATGCTAGCAGGGATTTTGAGGAGATTTTCACACATCCTTAATTCAGAGAAATTACAATTTCTCACTAGGCGGATCACGAGAGGGCATTGGGTCTCATTGCTAACGGGCTGCAATATGCGGATTCTCGTGTGAAATATGTCATCGTCGGGCCGAATCAATTCCTCAATTCCAGTGTTTGATATTTGAGAGAAATCCGTAAATCTGATATCCTTTCCTTTTTTCTTTCTTTACAACGAAAGATCCGGATGTCAGCCATGCTAAGGTTGGAGCTCGATAATGGCGAAGCAACCGTGAGTGGCCTCATAGCGATGGTGAATGCTTAGAGTAGATCTCTTGTAGTTTTACAACAACGTTGGTTGAGATATGAAAAAATTTGCAAGGAGTCCATTTATACGTAATGCTGTTGGTGCAATATGCAGTCAAATTCATGACCGGTTTATTGGAACCCTAGAGGATAGGTGGGGTTCCATGGGATGTTTCGGATGCCTCTTACGATTGTGCCCTCGCTGTCTACGCTTCATTCCCAGTAATTTGTCCACATTGGAGAATGGATCATCGTTAAAGTCTCCGCGTTGGCGAGTTTCTGGCCGACATTTATAAACAAGAAAAGAGGATATCGTGCACAACATCAGAGGGCGAACCATTATGGTACAAGGCGATTTCAGAGTAGTAATAAATTCTGAATGATACTATCGCCATTGGAAGGCAGAGTGCAAGATGTTTACTCGGACGTAAAGTGTCTTTTGGCATTTTCAATTTTCATAGTAACTCAAATTCACACACTGGTGTGGCAATTATGAATCACGACTGCTCCTATTTAACGTGTAATTGACGGTATTTTACGTCGATCAAAGGGGCTATCTCGTTTAACGTGGCAATGCATGTGCATGGCACTGCATGTGATCACGCGCAATTTTAGTTTAAGCAATCAAACCCAATCTTTTTTTTTTCACTTCTTTTGCTCCAGCACTACGGGGAGTCGAACCACTATCGTTTCGAGGGCCTGTCTGTCTGATGACATTTCCCCCTTTTTCTTCTGTGCGTTAGCGTTTTTCTTTGCTTATCGCTGTATTCTGGCTATCCTCTTTTGCAGCTGCCAAA
>JAGVVM010005479.1:0-25039 GCA_019149425.1 Psidium friedrichsthalianum | reverse complement strand
AACCACATCCCGGGCATGTGAGCGCATTCACTCTGGGAATGACTAGTGCCGCAAACAGCTAACATTTACCTTATCCTACCCCTCCGACTCCTGCCTAATCGTGATGCCAGGACCTGCGTTGCCCATTTTTCGATGCCCCTGGTAGCGTTCGATGCACCCGACTCGCTAAAAAAAAGGTAACGCTCCAACGAAAAATCTTTAGGGTTCATCTCATAAGGGGTACTCTTGTATATATTTGCGGCCGGGACTCGCTCACAGCCTACGCAACGGCCTCCCCCTTTACCCTGGGGCTTGGGACACTATGTACAAAGCTACATAGGCTGAGTATACAAAATCCTAATAGTTCATCTCAATAAATAGGTATATACATTATCTTCCTCGGGTCAAATTGGCAAATGAAGTCTGACCACATTTTGATGACTCCACGATAGCTTTCAGTACTTAAAAGCCTCTAGCATCATACCAATTTCATGAACCAATCTCCGTAGGAAATTGGGAAAGTTCAACTATCCAGTGAACACAAGACTCGCCGTGATTCTAGAATACTCTGACATCGACAACACTCAGAATTCATCAAACCATCACATATCAAAAGCCCAATTACTTAGCTTCAAAGTCCACGTCCTTGATTTGATAATTTGTGGAACTCCAGATTTTCTGTGAATTGCTTATTCCAGTGCATAATGCCGTTCTTGGGCAGCCTTCAAAATGCAAACAAAGAACAGCATTATTCCTACGAATACCAGTGAAAAATACCACTAAGAAAGTGAGGGCCGAGAGAATGGAGGGAGTGGTGTGAGCACAAGTCAAGTGATACAGACAGTAATCTACATGAGCGCGGTTCCAAGAGATGACTGCTGAAACTCCCATATACTTGGATTGTGCATTTTCCGTCGAACATAGTGGTGGCAGTTTCAATGAATTGTTCTATGATCAAAGCAATGGTGGAGATAATAGAAAAAAAAAAAAAAAAAAAAAAATTTCTAGATTATCGCCGTGGTATGACCGGAGTACAGCGGAATAACAATCAGAACTCGAATCTGATTTATGCTGAATAAACCGAAACGAGATCTTTCAAGAATCTATGTCTTAATCAAAGGGCACTGAGGCAGATCATTCCGGATCCACCTTAAGACGCGGACACAGCTGAGCGAACTGCGAGGCGAAACCAGCACTAGGAGGAGCTAGATGTCTTTTCATCTGGGTGATTGATAGGGGCATTGCATGCGTATAGAGATGTGCGTGAAGCGACGTCCTGAACTATTCAGGGTCTCTCCCCAAGGCTGGAGAACAGTGAACAGCCACACGAACCTTGGTTGTGCGAGGGAACTACGCTGAGAAGGCCCGCGGAGTGGCGGCGGTACTCAGGAACGACAGGGCGGGCGGGTGTGTTTTTGTAAGGGCTGAACTGCTAACAAGGCGGTCGTGCAACACTGGTTTATAGCGTATTGTCCAGTGGGAGCGTGCGTCACGCTCCTCGAGGTTTTCGGAGTTCTCCCAAACTCCTTATGCCGCATGAAGCGCAACAGTTAGAGAAAGTCATGAGGGGTCATAATGATCATGGGCGATCTTAGTCCCTAAAACGGTATGACATAGAGACGAGACACATCACACAACATGCGACCGACAGGCGCCGACACATAAATTCTCCAAAAATAAAGAATTATGACATATTTGGGTGTGTGTTTATAAGATTATATATAATAAACTATTATTTTTATGATTTTCAATTACAAAGAACTATAAATTTAATAGGTAACTGAGAGCATGAATTTTATGCTCAATCACTATAAGTTTTTGGCTCCCAAATAGATATCAAACACAGCCGATTCAATGTTCAATAAGCCTACCGTTAAAAAACTAATTAGAGTGATTATAGTGTTCATTTTATGAAGCCCAATAAAAATCAATAACGAAGAGCAAAACAATATTACTACTGTGTTCACGACAAACATCGCCCCGGGACTCTCTTCATGAAGCCAATATGAAAAAAATTGATTAAAGTGTTGTCCGTTTTATCCTAATGAACGTGTTATTCTAATATCATTCAAGAATATTTATCCAAACATGGGGTAAAGGGATCTCGCCAAGGATTATAAGCAGAACAATGATTCAAACCTCTCATTCTTATTGCCGTGCTTTTTCATATATAATGAAAAAGAAAAAATTAAGAATGAAAAAGGCCGTTTTATTCAAACCGCCAAACCTATCACCACAATAGGAACACTCAAGGTTAAACCATTAATGAAGGCCTCGATTAGATAAATACGATTTTTCACACGACGAAGTAGCTAGACTTCGGCCATTTCTTATTCGTGTACTCCATCTAGCAAGAGTATTTTGCTTAACTCCTCAATTTTCCCCGTTAAGGTTCATATTGTTCCACTCCCTATTCGAATCACTTACTCCATTCGGCCATTTTTACGCCCCCTACACTCGCCATAAAAGTGTTGAGGCCCTAGCTTACTTTTCACCACATCCAGGGCAATTGGCGCATCCACTCTGCTGGAATGATGGCCCCAGGCTAACTTCCTTGCCGCCTATGCGCACTCCCGCCTATCTGGTGCAAGGACCCTTGCCCATTTTTCGATGCAAGCCCGTGGCGTCGATGGCAACTCGTTCGCTAACGAAGAGGGTACGCTCCAACGAAAAATCTTTAGGGTCATCTCAGTAAGGGTAGCAAATCAATTGTTTTTGCGCCGGCTCCTACGCTGACGCCAACCATCCCCAAACTTTACCGCTGGCTTGGGACGGCTAATGTAAGCTCTCATAGGGCGGAGTACAGACAATCCTAATAGTCTCATCGTGCAATAAATGGTATAATATCATTATCTTCTCTAATTCTAAATTGGAACAAATGAAAGTGACCACATTTTGATGTCGACATCACCACGAGTAGCTTTAGTACTTAAAAGCCTGCTTAGCATCATCACCAAATGTATGACCGAGCATCCGTGAGGAAATTGGGATTCAACTATCCAGTAGACCGGACCTCTCAGCCGTGGTCTAGACTCACATATTAGCAACACTCCCTAGAATTTCATCAACCATCACATATCAAAAGCCCATTACTAGCTTCAAAGCCACGTCCGATTTGATAATTTGGAGGAACTCCAGATTTCTGTGTTGCATTCTCCAGTCATAATGCCGTCTTGGGCGCAGCCTGGCACAATGCAACAAAGACAACAGCATTATTCACTACGATAACCAGTGTGATTAACAACTTAAGAAGAGGCGGAGGAATGGAGGGAGTGAGTGTGAGAAAAAAAAAAACAACAAGCAAGTGATAGTAGAGTAACTACATGAGCGCGATTCCAAGAGATGACTGCTGAAACTCCGCTCACGTTGGATTGTGGCATGTTCGTCGGGAACATGTGGTGATCAGTTCTCATGAAAGTGTTCATATGATCAGAAAAAAAAAAAAAAAAAAGAAGCAATGGAGAGATTCTAACGGGGGTGTGATGCGCCGCTACATGAAACCGGAGTCAGCGAATAACAACATCAAACTCGATCTGTTTTGGCTTGTGTGAAAACGGAAACGAGATCCTTCGAATCTAATTCTTAATCAACAAAAGGGCACGTGAGGCAGATCATCGGATCTCGACGCTGTGAAGACGCATCAACAGCTGCGAACGTGCGAGCGACCAGCACTAGAGGAGCTGAGGTCTTTTCCGCTGGTGATCATTGCATAGCGTAAGGAGATGTCGTGGAGCGAAGGGGGGGTCGAACTACGGGCTCTCCGGCTGGAGAACATGTGCCAGCCACCGAACTGTGGTTGTGCGAGCGGCGGAGGATGCCGGTCGTCGGTGATCATCGGCAAACGAAGGGCTGGGGGGCGGTGATTTGTTAGTGGGCTAACTACACAAAGTGGTCCTGCACACTATGGTTTTAGGCGTATTGTCCAGTGGGACGTGCGTTTGGGGCTCCACCTCTCGGTCGAAGGTTCGGGTTCTCCAACTCCTTATCCCGCATGCGAACAACCATTAGGAAGTCATTCCATAATGGATTATGTCGATCTTAGTCCTATCGGTGACATAGAAACAGGTACACATCCTCACTCACACACATGCATACCAACGACAGCCGACACCATAATTCTCAAAAAATGTAAAGATTCTGACATATTGGGATGTGTTTATAAAACTGTTATATATAGTAAATATATATAAAAAATAATATAATCAGAATGTAATTATAAAATTTTTAATGATTTCAATTACAAGAACTGGTAAAGATTAATAGGTACTTAAGCATAAAGGGATTTATGCTCCATATATAGTTTTGGCTCCCAAATTTAATATCAAACCACAGCCATCATGTTCCCTAAGCATACGTTAAAAAACTAATTTATAGTGATTATAGTGTTTCATTTTATGAAGCACAATAAACATCAATAACTAAGAAGCAAAACAATAATTATAGTGGTTCACACAAACCTGCATGCCCGAGGACATCTCTTCATGAAGCCAATAATGAAAAAAAAATTGATTAAGATGTTCGTGTTATCCAATGAACGTGTATTCTAATATCTAATCAAGAATATTATCACAAACATGTGGTAAGGATCCACTCGGCCCAAAGGATTAAGCAGAACAGATGATTCAACCCTCTCATTCTTATTGCGACTTTTTTCATATATACTTGAAAAATGAAAAAAACTAAGTAAGCCAAAAGGCCCGTTTTATTCAAAAACCCCCAAACCGTATCACCACAAAAGGAACACCTACAAGTTCAAACATTAATGAAGCCTCGATTAGAACATTTTTCACACAAGAAGTAGCTAGAACCTCGGCCTTTCTTATTTCGTGTACAGAAGCAAATAGAAATAGAGCATGAGTGTGGGGGATGGGAATGTGATCCGAGGCGAGCTAAGTGGACTGTGAGTAAGTGAAAACTAAAGGCGATGAGGCTGCAAGTTGGAGGAGAACGTAGCTCAGTTCGGCGAGAAGAGGTCGACACTCTAAGGCGAGTGCGCGCAAGCCACGATGCATCAGGTTGGAGCGAGTCGCTGTAGCAAAGCCAGAAGTGAGAGGCGCAATAGGTTGGACAAGTTTGGCACTAAAAGTGTCTTCGTCGGGCACCATAGTTCGTATTGATTTATCCTTTTTCCTAAGTTATTTACTATTTGCCCTAAGTCGATTGTTTATCATGGTTTGTCTTAAGAGTCTAGTGAATAATGACCGAAATGGTCCGTAAATAAGGAAGCGATACAAAAATAATAAATATATTACCAAAGTTATTAAACTCATATTTCTCACTCGAAGACCAATTATAAGGAGAAGCAATACACAAATAGGTACATAATCAATAAGATTAACTAAGTAGTCAATATAATGCAAAATCAGGACCATTTGGAAACATGGTCTGAGTTATCTTCTAATCGTGCCAATCTAAACCAATAGTACAGAAAGGATTATGCATTTGATCCTTTAATCAGCAAAAGCAAAAATGTATTAAAATGCATTATTTCATAGAGGGATATTTACATGAATCCCATTGGTTGGAGATGAATTATTTCCAACTCATTTACTTTATCTCATTTACTCATTTAGTCAACAAAAATTAAACAGAATTCTGGCGTGGCTCAATTTACCTAATAAAAGTTATGCAACTCAATTTAAAATTCATCTTTTTCCTAGCAAACTGCTATATGACGCCGCCAAAAATGCTCGTGTCGCCATCTGATCACTCATCGCTTCGCCCCCGACGTGTGCGCTGCATTGCCCACCGCGCGTGGTGCGCTGCAAACCTCTGCTTTGATATTTATGTTTGATCCATCGAATCACACATGAAATGAACCATATATCTTTTCCACAAATGCCATAGGGACAAGTATATAGTTGAAAGAAATGAAGATGTCTCATTGTTTCTGAAATTAGATACTTTACATCGCCAGGTCAATACCATTTATTCAACTCCTTGAGAATTGGTGAAGAATAACATCACACACTTCTGCCATCATGCTTTTCCAGCTGAACCAAGAGGTGCATCTTTCTGCAACCCACAGCCTTCATAGCTTCCTTCGCGGACGACATGACATCGACGAGATCTTTTTTTGGGTTCGCTCAAGACTTTCCATGTACGCCTTTCGCACCTCTGTGTTCACGTTGAACTTTCTGTACACCCTTCACGATGCATTCTTTTGGAAGCAAATGATTCGAGTTGGGCTGCATTAGCTTCTGACATTTTTGTCATGCTCATCATGTTCATTTAGAATCATCTGCCTGTGAAGGAGTCGCATTTTGTACGAATTAATTAACCTTGATGAGTTCCTCAGACAAGCCCGAAGCTCCGTGAAGCACCAAGGAGACTCCCTTCTTGGATGTCAAAGATTGCAGGTCCTAGGCAAGGGAAACATTGATGGATAAGATGAAGCAAGAAATAGAATCCATATTAGTTCCCAAAAATTTCGAAAGGAGTTCAGATATTTTAACAGTTAAAAAGGTCAAGGATGAATCTCTCTCTAGGCAATTGGTGAATGCTAATCAATACTTTTTATGATGCATACATGCATGAAACTATGATAACATCTCAAATTTCACAGAAAGAAATGGCCCCTTTGGAGCAAACCCAGCTTTGCAATGATGCAATAAGCACAATACGGATTCTTTGAGCGGCTGAATAGTCACTCAGGATTTTTTTTTTTTTTTTTGGTCAAAATAGTCACTCAGGATTGAATAGTCAATGGTGTGGGCAGTGTCAAATGGTATGAAAGACCAACAAATGCTTCACTGCCTGGGTTATCAAATTATGCCTGCTGCTAGATATTTTAACCCAAGTTTGCCTCCTAAAATTAAGCCATTCCACTACTTTCCAGATTGGGATTTGGGTACTGGCAGTATTAAACATGCACAAATCGAACCTTTTTACTATCCTAATTGCAATATCTCTCTCCCCCTATATGGCTTACTAAGAAACTCTATGTACCTCAATATGTCACTAAGTTTTCATCAGAATATACATGCTAATACTTCTTCATAATGTACATAAAGATGCTTTTAAGTCTTTCTACACGGATAAGTAAAATATAAAAGTGACTTAATGACCAATGCATCGTGATTGCATCACTAAGGATTTTAATAAGGGTCGGAGCGAAATATTCCAGACCTTAAGCAAATCGAGCCTCAACTTTGGACCACCAGGAGGATATTTTCCATGAACATTTCCAATACACACCGCCAGAGCATCTATACCAGTGCGATCAATAAATTCTTCTGCCTGCAAATTAAAGAGGCCAGTTCATGAAAAGATGACATTTTAACCACGAATATAAGGCTTGCATATATTAACACATATTGACCTGATTAACATCAGTTAGCTTTGCTTCATAATCTTCAACAGTCAGGTCATCCTCTGTCCCTGACAATCTCCCTAATTCAGCCTCAACGAGCAGGCCTTTTGAGTGGGCCAAAGACGATATGAACTTTGTGTAGGAGATATTATCATCAAAGGAGAGATGTGAACCATCTGCCATTACTGAATGAAATCCCTGGAAAATTCACGTGAACAAAAAATTAATCGACCCATCTTTCCTTTAAAGAATATGCTGCAGCTCAAGACCCCATACTGGATCATTCCCTATGCCAGCCAAAATAGCATATGACTCGGTGTTGAGAGTTATACACCAAATTAATGGCTTGCACAAGATCTTCCTTGGAAGTTCCATGATCAAAATGAACTGTAACTGGAACCTGCATAAAAGCATGTTCATAACCCTGTTTAACTTATCTATACTTTCTACATTAACTGAAGTAGAATGTTCATGGAGTGACTCAACTGGACATATACTTGCAAACTCGTGTCTCATAACCCAAAACATAAACCAGAAAGACCAATGATACAAGACAACCACAGTGCACACTAAAACATTCACAAACATTCTCTATGTCCACGTTTTATTCCAAAACAGATACATTTGGTATAGCTCAGGTTAGACAGCATATAATGTCCACAAGATCCACATATTAAAGCAAATGGCTATGGGGAGCAGAATGCCAGACTAGGTTTCCACGAATCATTGGGCTGCATTTGACTGTATGAGGATCTCTATATACCGACGACGTAAAAGGTCTCATTGATTTCATGTCACTTGTGCAGAAAACTTACATTTTAGAAGAGAGCATAAAAAATTTATTTTATCTGTACCACCACATATAGCAGAATTTCTGCTGCATATAAGTGCAGTACTGGTGTTCTTCTCTTTTTCAATCAGATATGAAATGCGCTTACATTGGCCTGTTCCGCAGCAGAGATGCAACAGGCAACTAAGGGAATTCCTCCTTGCTTAAAGGCAGCTGGATGGATCTGCAAGGAAAATGGGCATCAAACAAATTATACTCTACTATACGTATCAATTTATGTAAGTCCATGCCTAAACACTACATGCATATTTGCAATGTAAAAAGGATAGTGAAAATTTTAGAAGACGGAAAAAGGAAAGTGATCATTTTGTTAAGGACCAAAATATTTCATGAAAAAAAAGCCAAAATTTGTCAAAATTAGCTATTTGAACTTTAAGCTTCTAGAAAGTGAAACACATTGAAAATAAGCAGTGAGGATGAGTTACGAGTGTCAGCTTTGGCAGAATAAATTACAACAGAAGGTGTAAGAGGGTACAAAACTTCAGTGTTATGATCCTTCCAGATCACAGAACCTTTTTGTTATCAGATTATCGGCCAAACTTAAAAGTTGAAGAATAATCAAGTTTCAGGTTTATTTGCCCTACCTGTAATATAGCAGGACTTTGTTCTTCCTCTGCCGCAGCAACAACTGCTTCAACTCCTTCCAAGTTATAAACATTGAATGCACCAATAGCATAACAACCTTTTTCTGCATTCTATTTATAACACAAAACAATTGTATATTATATTTTTTTAATCCTATTAAAAGACCAATCTCAATGATCCTGACCCTGAGAAACTCTTTTGTTGACGAAAGTCTGACTGGAGGAGCCCACGATTTTACGACTTCAGCCAGTGCTGTACTGCTGCCAACATTACCTAAGAAAAGAGAGAAGAAATTCTTGCATTGGATGTGCAAATGTAAAAATAAATAAGATAGAGCTTCACCTGGGAATACAATGTATGGAACTCCTGGATGTCTACTTTCAGGACCTAATTGCCATAGAGGAACACCAGCTAGAGCTTGTCCAACTATTTTCGCACACTTTGCCTCAAGGGCCTTGTAGCGAGATCTGATGAGGTGATTCCACCTTCGCTCAGAGATAAGACATGTATAGCATCATTTACCATCACATAGAGAGCTTTGCTGTCAATATGCCCCAGAACAAAAATGCCCACGCAGCAAACATGAGCAGGGTCAGTAAAAAAGTGCATAAGCATTTGCACATATAAAGGATATAGAAGCAAAAGCAGCCATCCCCTTAAGTATATGTCACCAGACAATGCCTGACCCAGTTCCCACAGCTTCAAGTTTGACCCAAATATTCTGGTCAATATATGGTGTCTGGTTTAAATAACAATATAGGATTAACCACTTGCCACAGCCCACTGGTATACCTTATTAACCTGATCTACATTCTGAACCATGGCAAGAAATATTTGCCAACTGATTTTAGGGTGTCATGAAAGTTAGCTCACAAACAGTTTCAGCTTTTGCATGTCTATTGAGTATTTTGTGGCTGCTGCCAATATAGAATAAAGCCTCCTGATTAAAAAGAATGTTTTCAGCTTAATTGCAAAGCCGAATTTTCCTGCACATAATGGTGCAACAATACACTATTATATTGACCCTTGAGACACCAAATGGGGCGAATCATGCGCTGCAGCAATCACCACAACGACACATTGTGGCTTGAAACGATTTCTGACACTTCAGCATTTATAGAAAGCAAGAAGCACAAGCAAAAGATATCAGTACTCTGGTGTCCAGAAAGCATAGTCGAAAGAAATAAAAGCAAGTCAATCCAACCATTGGTGAGAATAGCATAACATAGGATAGCAAAGTACTTTGCACTTCATACATGCCTAACAATTGAAAGTACCTTTGCAAGGATGTAACGAGGTTTGGTCTTAATCCTCCTAACTACTTCCACCAGTGCTGAGCTCACCCTAAAGTTGATCTCCAGACTCTCAGAAGGATCTGCCACACCCATGCAATGCCATTAGAAAAAGAGAATTCTGCAAACCCTCATGTGCGTAGGGACGCATGCGAAGGGAGAAGAAAGTCTCAAGCAATATCAATGTGTTGACTCCCCGCATCATTTTTCCCTTTTCTTGATGGATGACTCCTATCACTCTTGAGAAAAAGCTATTCGTACATGAACATTTAATATAAGCTCAATGTGGATGTCAGGCAAGCTAATTCACACGAAATGGTTCAGATGATTGATTACATAGTCTTATCAATTAAGAGAAAGAAGGGGGTGGGAGACTAACTTTTCCCCGTAATTAGCTCCCGACTTGTCATAATCAGAGTGTCTGTACGAGCCCTAAGAAATGCGTCTGCCATCTCCGCTGCTTTTCTCAATTTCCTGCTCCTCTCTTCTCTTGATTTCATGCAACTTTATCAACAGAAATCTATCATGTAAGAAAAGACATCAAAGTAAGTATTGAAATCACATGGGAAAAGTAAGTAGAGTCTTTTAAAACTAAGATACAAATCATTAGTTGAAAATTGAAGTTATTCCCCCTGGAAGAATTGCATCCAATGTCACAAAACCAAAAGCACTGATTTACATTTAAATTACCTCTATACTTCTAATGATCTGCGCACACTGTAATTTAAGCTCTTGCAGCTGCGAAACATGGTAACATAGAGACCTGATTTAGGCAAAAAGCATCAACATAAGGGAAGAGAAAAAATCAAATGCGTAATATATCACTTTTTGACCTGTTTTTGTTTTTTTGGAAACATATGATCCCACAACTATTAGTCCCCAGTCTTCTCTTTTGTTTATTCCTAAATCCTTGGGTAAAACTGGGGCTTTTTGGGATAATTCCAATCCGGGCAGAAACAAAACTAGCTGCAGTGCGGCATAAGAAATGCTTTCCTTGCAGCTCTGCCTGTCATGTATCAAGTTGATATAGAAAATGAGCTTCCACGAAGCTCCAGTAAGCAATTGGATGGTGATACATTGCAAACAATTTCAAAGTAAAAGCAATGTCATCTTTTACCTTTATCATTCCTGCTGCAAATACATACATGTCTCTTTCACTAGCTGCATTTATCACACATGTTGAACCCTGAGAATTCAAGAAGAGCTTTTGGTGAGCGAACAGAATCTATTTTCAGATGGGCAAGAAAACAGAATCTATCTTCTTGGAAAATCAAGACATTTGCAGTGTTATGGGTTATGATGTTCAGCTACATAAAAAGATATGAAGAATTACTCCTCTTGATATGTTGACAGCATCACCTGACTCTATTTATTATTCATTCGACAGTCATCACTAGGGTTCACACTAAATGCTCCGTTTTCTTTCCATTAATCATACAGACTTGCATCTTACAAAACTTGTCATCATTGGAAAACAAATTCCAGAGCCCAATTTTCATATCTCAATTCTGGAGCTAAAGAATCTTACACATGATAAACCTGCAGCAAAGTGAAAACTTGTATTTTTCATTGTCATTCTGGTCTAACCCAAATGGCAATGTTGGTACTGGTAATAGACTCCCCAAAGAAATTTTGTTAGGAAGAGGGCCAACAAAAGAATAGCAACAGGCACACTGGCACAATCTTGTATGCTGAGCAATAACATAAAATCATTAACGTTCCAGCACATACTTTCTCCATTTATGGATGCCAAAAAATTCCTCACACTTTTTTACCATTCTTATATGACAGTGTAAAAGCTAGCCCATATCATATAGTGTTGTCACTCTTCTAGCATGACAAGCTGCAGAAGCTGAATTTCAGAGAATGATCTGGTAAATTTGAAAGTGCAGAGACAAGAATTAACCACGGCATCAGATATTTTTGGGGTGCATAATTATGTCTACACCTTGTGAAAAGGTTCGGTTATCTACCTTTTTCAAACCGCAAAGGAACTGGCAAACCGCGTCAGGTCCACCTTTCCTCAGCAGCTGGATTGAAATAGATGTTACACCACCTGCTGCAATGCGGCCCCCAGTCTTCTCTTCAACCCACTAGGATTCAGATGGGGAAGATTTCCAGATAGATCCAATATTTTTGGTATTAAAGCAACAAAAATAAGGTTATAACAATGAATCAAAATAAAAAGAATCAGTACCTCACGCAAGTTTGATGATTTATATCCAAAAGCAGCATCTTTTGCAAACTCTGTGTCCCCTGCAGGAACAAGCCTGCAGACAATGCAATCCATGTAAAGACTTCTTAATTAGTAAAATTTATTTACAATGTGGTTACTAGAAGAAGAGGAAGGGAAAAGAAAAAAATGCAGAACACTCTACATATCAGCATCCGCAACATAATGAACATCATTGATGGTATAACGTCCTCCTTGAAGAAAAAAGGGGCAGATTATCCATGCGTCCATCTCACCAAGAACAGAAACAGCAGCATCAGCCTCCTGAATGTATCAAAAGTAGATGTCACAATCTGAAGCTTCTTAAAATTTTTTGCCACTGAAAACAATTTCTATAGAGATCTCATCCTTGCCTCTGGAAAATGACCTCGTAAAGTTGAGTCACCTCTTAGAACTACTGTGTAGTCCACATTCTCCAACAACTTTACCGCTGTTCGCAGGTTTTGGCATATATCTTTGATGAGTACACTGCCCTGTAGCAAAATGACATTGTTCAGGAGCTGAACAAATATAAGCCAAACCTATAAGTTCCATAGGGCAATAGCAATTTCCTACAATCCTCCTTTCTATCTTGATCAAGGAGATCTTTGATTTTCCTCATTGCTCTCAACAACAACAATCCATAAAGACCCATAATTCATTTATGCAACCAAAAGAATTAGAACTTGCCTTGTCAGAACTCAGTGACCTGGAGTTAGTCAATATGAAAAGCATGTGGGTTTTTTCTTGAACTGCTCAATAAGTGACTCAACCGTCCTGCAAAGAATTATCCACCATATCTTTTTTAGGGGCTGCTTAGCTACAACACTTTTAAATTGAAATCTTACTATTTACAGGACAATGAGTGAGCAACATACAGAACTGCTTGGCTATGTATGAAGAGAGCTAAATGTTATTATAAAGGATAATCACTTCTTCAAACGTATCAAAAAGAAGAAGCTAGCAAGCACATGCAGAGGCTTACCATTCTGTCAATACCTCAATATCATGAACAGTCTGTGTTCCAGTAGGATCATCATCCAGAACAACTAAGGTCTTTGAACTTTTCTGATTGAGTCTCTGTATGTCATCAACTGGATCAACTGGCCACTCAGGTGGAAGAGATTGCAAAATGACTTCTTTTTAAGCATAGGAAGTTTCCCTTCAACTTTGACACCGGTCAGGGTCTCATACACCTATATTGCAAAACAGAAATTTAATCCAATATATACATTGTCCGGCCAATTGGTCGATGTTGTAATTTCTAAAATGTTGTTTGCTTTGATAGACACAAGACAGGATCATGCAAAGAACATCAGAGAACTCATAATGAAGCTCCGGAGAATCTAAGCAGTAAAACCATAGTGGAATGAATTTAATTATCTAAATGACTACATGGTCCTAAATTATAGCTCTGTCGTTTTAAAACTTGATGATTGCAGCAAGACGTCTGGTAGTGAGGCCAAAAAAATCTCTGAAATTGCAGTGAAACTAGTTTTAACAGTTCATTCACAACTAGGGAGGTAATCTCATGCTTAGTAGTTCTTGTCCTACTATTGAAGTATCCCATCGCTTGTCTATGGAGTGTATAAGTCTTACAGCCATGTTGTCTCCCTCCACCTATTGGCTTAAGCTTTTAGGTTTGATATTCTAACATGGCATCAGAGACAGGTTTTGTCTCAGATTTATTTCATGGTACAAGGCTCCCTGACATCAACTCCACATGCCATTCTCAAGTATGTTTGCTCGTGAAAGGGGTATTAAAGTACCCACCCTTATTTATAGGGTTTATATGGGCCTTACATTCATGTTGCCTTTCTCCACTTATTAGTTCAAGCTTTTAGGTTGGATATTCTAAGACCTACCAAAGATTATGACATTCAATAATCAGATTCACAACAACAAACCTAGCCTTATCCCACTAAATAGAAAAACAAACAATCAGATTTAGTTGAATAATCTGGTCATACTTTTTACTTTTAACAATTTCTTTTTCCTTTCTTGCGGCTCTAACAATTTGTCAATTTGGAACACCTAAGAGCATTTAAAAAATACAATTAATGATACGAATATTCATATATAGTTCTCTATAAATTTTTCATAATCTTTTTAAAACTTGTATTTTTCTTATTTAAAATAAAAAGGCGAAATCTTTTTTTTTTTAAAGAAAAACGAAACAAGCTCAAGTCAACCCAATTCACATGAAGGTTTCAAAATATTTCATTTTTAAGGCTAAAGATCCTCCTATCCCCCACAAAACAACCATTGAATACTCGTAGTTACATAAGCATTGTTGTCTCATCTACTGTCTAGTTCAGCAAGAATCAGGAATTGGTAGTGACAACTGACAATATGTTTATGCAATGTACCACATGTCAAGAAAATGCAACCGCTGAAGATAAGTTAACATAGAGCTTAGATTTAAGTCTCCATACCTTTACTACACCAGCATCATCTTGCCGGCCCCATCCCAGCAGCAGAACCTGCTCGAGAACACATTACTATCATGTAAACTTTCCACTTTCTTAAGAATACACTAACCAGACTGCTGATTTGTGTGGTTTTGCACCAGATTTTCTTTTGATCACTTGTTTTTAATCATTTTCCTCATATTCAATCTTCCAATCAGACAACGGCTGAATGATTTAAATAAACAAGGAGATCATGCAGACCACTAAAGTCAACAAACAAATTAAATCTTTAAGACTGCAAGATTCCATGTCATAATAAACTTCAGCTTGAGGAAGTGAAATGAAAAGTATGGATGCGCAAGAAAGATAGAAGTTATCATATGATGAAATATCAGCGGACTATCAGGACTGAGTTGTTTCTTTGTAATCAATAGAAATAATGCTAACACAGGGCAGTGGCTCCCTGACATTCTCCTGATTTGAATTTCAGTCATTTATTATATCCAGGATGCAAACCCTAATATTTCACAAAGCACAGACTGATAAGAAAATCCTGCTGTTTTTATTCCTTGCCATGCAGAAAATCCAGATGGAGGAAGAGGGGGAGGGAACTTCATCACACTAGGACTAAGGATTAAGTTTCAAACCTGCCAGGAAGAGTTGGTGTGCGACGGTTGCAATGTGAAGAGGAACTTTACGTGATGAACATTCACGGGAAACAATGCCCTGGAGAAATTATAAGAGTTTCCATATATTTTTTAACAAATTCTTCAAAAGATTGCAAAGAGCAAGACACTTGTGCCATACCAGATCCTTCACAAATATATCAAGTGCCGAGTATGGTGTATAATCATTATCCAACATGTGGGGAACGCGATTTTCAAACATCCTGCAAGGGATAAGAGCACATGATCAAGCATCTTTTAAACTGACAAGAAATTGGGTGCTCATCCAAGATAGCAAATGCAGTTCCACATTCTCAGAAACACTTCTGTGACTCCAAGCCCTAGGTTAAGTTTCCCCTGTCTTTGACCAAAAAAAAAAAAGATAGTTTCCCTTGTCGAAAGTCAAGAACATATTAGAAAATCAACCTCAAAGCATAAGCTTTTAGGCACCCAAGATGTGCAAAGAAGGGGGAAAAATGGGTGATAAGGGGAATCTGCAGAGTCTAACTCAAAGATCTTGAGCTCTAATGCTAAATTAAAAGGTCCAAAGCTTGAGCAATTAGAGAACCGTGCAGAAAATATTTATATCCTAACAGAACAGTTGAACCCTTTTCACTGAATGTATGGATTTAGGAATGAATGAAAAAGGAGGAAAAGCGATTGCCAAAGGCAGAGTCTATCAATAGTGGCCACTGAATATAACTGCCATGGTTGCAATCAAGTGCTCCTTCATAAAATAGATAGTTACAGCAGATTAATTATAGATAGTTACAGTAGATTAATTCTACAGCAAAGCAAGATGACAGCAGCCAAAGCAAGGACTTTATCTTCCAGGATCCTATTAGCTTGCTGCTGACAGCAAATAAAGGCTATTCTCAAATGACATACCATGAGCTTCCGGTGCTGTTTGTTGTCGCATCGAACAATGTTCTTGTGTTAAGACTTAAGCGAGCTCCAAAAGCCATTGCCTCAGCTGATGATGCAATATGAACTCCCGCAAGCAATTGGTTAACCATCTTCATGACACTGGGAACGGAATAAATCAAAAAAGCAAAATGTTGCTCTCAAATGAAACAAAACCAATTATTTCCAAGACCCACGTGGAAAATCATTGCTCATGCACTTAGTGGGGCAAAAAACTGTTTTACGTTCCTAAGACCCTTAAATGCTTGAAAAGAAAGGGAAGCTAATAAGTACCTTCCAGCCCCACAACCTCCTTTGATAATATAAAGCTTTTCGCTCAATGCTGTTATAAGTAAAGAAGCACATATCACTCTTCTGAAACTTTTTCAAGTCAGAGATATGAACTTCCCAAATGATAATTGGAACAAAATGCTAAATACCTGAGAGAACCGAACCAGTGCTTTTAAGAGCAGCGTCACTACCAGAAGCCATTATCTTTTTAACAACATCCATATGGGTCAGCAAATTGCATAATCTCTGCTCATAATGAATGTAGAAGGTTTTAAATGCATACCGTAAGTGTTCCCTCAGCAGCTCTTTTAACACCACCAGAAACAGGGGCATCCACCAATTTCAGATCTTTTCCTTCAACTGCAATATGACATATTATGTAGCACAAAATTTAGAAGAAGAATGCTGGCAAATAAACCCATTAGTTTATCCAATAAAACTTTTAGTATTCCGTTTCAACCAAAGAAAACCTTGTTTAGCTATGAGAATCTGCAGAACTTCCCTTATCAATGTACCATCATTTTGACAATGAGATTTATTCTTGTTATTAGATGGACATTCATCTCTTAAATTAATCCACTGCATGACTAAGGACATACTCTGCAATCGTCGCTCCAGCTGAGTCACAAATCCAGGAGAAACAGTGGATGAAAGAATTATGGATGCACCAGATGGAAGCGCTGAGGTTAAACCAAACGACATGTCAATACAGACATGAAAAATCAAACAAGTCTTATTATGAATAAGTTACCTGGGATTGCACCAAGATCTCCGTATAGGACACTTTCTGCTTGAGCTTCGTTTGTGACCATGATCACAAGTACATCAACATCTACAGGTTGAAAATATGTCAAGACCCAATGGTTTCACACTTCAAAATGAAAGAGTAGGACGAGGGAAAGGGCGGAGCCACTAAACTGAAGGCTTCACTCGCTCGCTCTAATGCTCATTTAGGAGACATTGAGTGGAGTGCATAAGCCCCCTCACGGATAGGGGGAGTACCAGTGGCCCTTAAACCAAATTGAAGTGAATGCAACAACAAAGTTCTCTACAGCATGTACAGGCGAAACAGTAAACATCACAATATAGCAAATTCCAAAGCAAATTTCCTAACCTTTAGATGCTTCTGCTGGAGAGTTTCCAACCAAGCCACCTGCATTTGCAAACCGATCAAGAGTTGGTTTATAGACCTGCAATGCAAAAGAAAAGGTATGCCTAATTAACATCTGAATATAGCATACACCAACTCCCCAGAATATTTATGCGACAAAACAAAATGATCTTGGATGTTTATCTGTGCACAAACACATACATCAACTTATGCATATGGAAACACAGTCCTTAAGGGTATTAATATACATGATTGATAGATGCACCCTTATCTTCTGAACACTATGATAGACTAACATTTTTATAGTTCAACATCAACATCAACATCAACATCACCTTTATCTCAAACCAATTGGCGTCGGCGGTCGATGAACCCGAAGCGAAAAGCTTAAAATATACTAAAATAAAAGCAAAAACATGTGTACCCCAAAAATAAATAAATAAATAGAAAGGACTAAACAGGGCACTCTGGAACATAGGAAATCCCCTCTCTACAATGTGGATAGCTTTCCTCCACTCCGTCCTAATTTACTTTTTACAAATGGCTCCAATTGCATCACCACATATCTGTTGTATACTAGAAAAGGGGATACTCGATATGGCCCTATAAAATTCCCATTCTCATAATAAGAATGTTTTTTTTTTTGGTCAAACATACCAAGGATGTTAGTGAGAATAATTTTGAACTGACAAAACCTGTGCATATGGATAGAAACACATGCATCAACAGCTAATATAACATGACAGTAACATATTCATGAGACTAGTTTCTGCTCTGAGCTAGCAATGGACTGTTTTAACACCACTGGTGGAGAAAGCTAGAGGAGGGAAATTACATCAAATCCAGAGACGCAGTAATTCGACTTCAGTAAGTGAGTTGCCATGCCAAATCCCATTGCACCAAGACCAATAAAACCAATTCGACTGACAGTGTCTGAATTTGCAGCAATTTCTTCTGCAAGTTGTTCAGGGAAGTACTTTTCTTTATTGGCTGCGCTGGTAACGTTTACTCCATATACTTCTTCCCAAATCTGTCAAGTGGTCGGTGAAGTTTTACAGGTGACTGGGTCATCCAAGTATTGAAAAAAATTGTCATGCTCTAAACAAAACTTCTTAACCTTAACAAGGTTCACATCTCCATCATCTCGGTGACCATGCGTAGAAGCTGAAAAAGGAGTTCACGTGGAATGAGAGATGGAATGGGCTGCTTGTGGCAAACTGACAAGTCTATCAAGCGATAGAGCACTATACAATTAGCTGAAACATTAGATTGGTACCAAGAATAAGTTGCTGATGAGCTACTGAGAGCAGAGGGACAGGAAAAGTCTGCAACTTAGCCACATTAAGAACAGTTCCCTGAAATCAGAAGATAGTAGTTTCTAGTTAGCTCCTCTTCAACAAGTAATTACCACATAAAATCTCAAGTCATCGAAAAACAAATTATTGGAGGACCAGCAACTCACAACCTGATAGAAATCAAAGACACTATAATACCCTCCCTCGATATGATCAAAACAATTTAGACACCTATAAGAGCCAATTCGCTAGAAAGGAAAAAATATATGCCACGGAACATGTAATGATGTATACCAGGGTGATAACATAAGCAGAAACAATGAAATAAATGATCGATGTCATAGACATAGATTGAGGGCCCAAATAAGAAACGACATCCAACTTATACATATCCCCACTGTCTTACCAACTTCTGAATAAAATCCAGGAGGTATTCTTCAGTTCCATTACCCCTTAATAGTCCAGGAACATGGTTTTTAAAAATCCTGCATGGGAAGAACACTCAAACGTTTTAGGATTAATAGAACTTAGAGCCCTTGAGGTACCATAGTTTCTGGCCTCACAAAGCATTTGAATTAAATTGGATCTTTACGAAGAAAGAAAAAGGACCAAGATCTCTAGAAATCATGCCGGATCACCTAGAATTGCATCTCACCCACTCATTCAGGTTTCAAGGTAATATGGCATGATCCGGGCTGCCTATATTAAGTCAAGTAATCGAGATGATCCCAATCCTTTAGATAGTTCAAATGATACTTGAAATGACTGCCTGATGTGATCTTCAGGCAAAGTGCCATGATGTTGTTTTCCAGAATTTCAATGGTGAAAAGACAGAGAGAACAAATAAGACTCAATAAGTGTCATTTGATTTGCACTACATTGTATTCAATTATATTTGCGATTGCCAGAACAGAAATCACAAAAGGTATGCTCTTACCATGAGTTTCCAGCAGCATTGGAAATAATGTCATAGAGAATCCAAGGATGAATACCAGCTTTGATGCCCAAACAAATTGCCTCCAGTGCAGCAACCAGATGAATTCCCTCAAGCAGATCATTAACCAACTTATATTTGCTGCAACGTAAATCCCGCACTTAGTGTAATACAATTGTTAGTCAAAATAAAGGACTCTAAACACCATTTACTCCTTAGTGAAGCACATCCGGGATACAGTATATTTTATCTTATGGCATGGAATGAACATCATCTACCACAGGGATATGAATTTATACTTTAATGATAACAAAATGTAAGCATTTGGCCAAAGTATGAAAATGTTTTCTGAGGCCAAGGTAAGCAGACCTTCCTGCTCCAATTTCTCCGTCAAATATGTAGAGTTTGTCAGACATTGCTGCATACACAACATAATCCAATAAACAGTTGTTATATGTTTATAACCCAAAGAGTTAGCATAATGTGAGGAAGAATGGTTAAACCAGAGAGAATAGGCCTCGCCCTAGCAATGGCATCTGACTTTCCTGATGAAGAGATCTGAACAACAATGGGAAGAGCAAAGGGGGAAGGAAGAAAAATCAAAAGCAGCACTTTAATTATTAACCAACTAGACAAATTTAAAGGGTGGCTCTACATGCGCAAACTGCAGAATAATCAAAAAGAGAATGTTAGATTACCACGAGTTTTCCGCTTAAATGCTCAAATGTTCCCCTAGACACATATGCATCTACTACAAAGGCGACCTCAGCATTTTCTGCATGAAATAGACAGATCAAGCTTGTCAAAAGCAGGCAACACTAGCCAGGATTCCAAAACAGTTTCTATTGCATGTTCATTAACAATATAAAGGTAATCCAAAATCTCCACGATCCCACTTGCGTTCCAAATTGCTCAATGCCATGCATTTTCTACATTACTGCCTTGACCTAACTCATTAACTATGCATACCCTTTTCAACAATCATTCAGGGAGATCATTCTCCATTTCTACCCAATACAAATGCATATACATGCATGCAAAGATGACGTGTTTACACTGTTCATATGACATTTAGATAAATCTGAATCGAAGAAGATGTCAGATTACAAATGTAAGACCCCCTAAAGAGGTGCATTTGAACACTAGTGTTCGCACCTAGCTTGAGTGGTAAGGTATGGGCAATTTTGCTTTCAAATCATAGCCATTTCAAAGAATGGCAGTACCTATCTAGACAATTACAAAACCTTTGAAAGATATGACTCACAAAGATCAAAAGTATACATGTCCTTTCAAACTTCAGTAAGATAAGGCCCTTGTTCAGAATCAAAGTGAAGGTAGTGTCATTGAGTGACAAACAAAAACTTTTGTCATTTAACATTGTTCATGGCCACAAGTTACAAAAGAAGGAACAGAATAAACTGGTTCTTGAACAATTAGTCAGCACAAATAAAAGACCAGAGTGCAAATTTCTGATACATTTAACTTTCACAAAATTAGCCTTACATAAGAAATGGAAAGATTTATTGCCTGTTAGATGCTTCTCTAATTTCTGCAAATGCGACGGCAAAATGTTTGAGTGAAGGATGACAACAGTGTCTCTCGCCAATTCTGTAATATCATAACAAAGAATGTAGCAAAGATCATAAAATTCCAAAGAAATAAGGGTCAAAATGTACTCAGTGATATCGTGAGGAGAAACTTCAGAAACCTTTGCAGGGGCCGACTGAACTGAAGAACAGGTTAGTTACATCATCAGCATGGGATATTAACACGATCAAAGCTGCGATACCAGCATTCAAAAATTGAAAAAAAAAAATAGTAATATTGGAAGTCAGTATGCAGAATCAAACTAAAATTAATCATCTAGACTACTAAACCAAATCATTATGCACTATCAACTACACTGGCATGGTTTCTTTTACCTTTCCCTCCTCTTATAGGAGAGTCACACTGGCTTCCCCCAAGCTTCACAAAAGCATCCATCAGAGGCCCAGTTTGCTGTCAAAGTAATGCAGTTAAATAAGACCCTCTGTTACTGGAAACCGTTTCCATATTTAATAGACAATTAGATAAGGAAAGAACGCGTACTTCAGTACACATAAAAGCGAGAGATGTCACGTTACCGTGGTTGGTTGTGACATATTGCAACAAACCAGATATCAATACTAGTAATTACCAAAAACTTCATGTCATGATTTGCGAGGCTAGTATAAAAGAATATTCAGATAAGATCAGAACCCAAAAACTTAAGTGGTGATCGACACCAGAATATGAAGTCAGAACCAATTCCGAACCCAAAATACCACGGCTTCCTAATGGCTGCTGTCAAGAATCAGCTAAATAGCACTATACCTCAGTTGAATGTACGTTCACATCAAGCATTCATAAGGAGATATTGACTACTGATAGACCAATGTCAATGTAGTCTCGCAATAAAACCCCAACTCAATCAGCCTGGCCAATTCAAGTAATATGAGCTTAAATGGCGTAAAAAACTCCCATTTGTGCCCACTTTCTAATTCCAATAGTGACAAAGTTAAACGCAAATTGCTCGCACGATCTAATCTAGTTTAAATTACACAAATCACTAGTGTCTAAAAACACAAAAAATCGCTACACTCTATGTAGGACCAGATATTAGAAAAAAAAAACAGGGAAGATTTGATCCAGACAAGAAAAAAAACTCAATTGCCCATGAAAAATCATAAAAGCAACAGCCAACTTTCTCGCTTCCTTTTGAAAAACCCAAATCGATCGGAAGCACGCAAAGATTCAAGAAACTCCCGAAACGCCCGAAACGACTGATGAGCAACCCAGAAACAATGTAATCTCCCATTATCTTTTCCTAAACCACATTGGACCGTCATCGATCACTCAACAACATTATTCCCAACCTGAAGCGTTGAAAAATTTATATCCAGCGCGAAGAAAGCGAAAGCAGCCATTTCCAAGCTCAAACCAGACAGCACACGAAAGAAACCACGTCTTCGGCACGCCAGCTCATACAATTCTGAAAGCGCGACCAAGCATCTGTGCCTCGTCGCTTCCTTATTTCGGGTTTTTCTTGCTTGACTGGATGTCAAAATTCGGCACTGGAAAAAAAACAAAAAAAATAAAAAAAAAAACGGGAACGACGAGCGATAATTAGCGACCGATAATAAAGAAACCAGGAACTAAGCGGGACCGTCTTAAGAATTGTTTTATACGTGCGAAGCCTGAGTAAGTGGTGCAGCGTCACGTTGTCGCGCGCCCGAAACTCGGGCGCGTCTGTGTCGATGTCTTTGATGTCTTTCTAGCTTCCTAATTTTTCAAACCTTATTATAATTGCTCAATCATACGTTGGACTAAAGAGATATTAGATGAAAATGACAACAAAAGTGCTAGCTGACGATTACGTTAGGTAACGGCCCAATTCATATCACTACTGGAAAAGAACTGATTTTTGTCGTAAGAAGCAAATCTACTTATCCATCAAGAGGAGGATCGAAGGGTAGAAGACCCCGTTCCCATTCTCCTTAAATTTTTTACAGCCACCGTCAGCTAACCATTTTGCCAAATTTGGCCATTCCTCCAACTCACTCGTATCTTCTATACCTCTCCAGCTCTCCCATGATATATCCACGTTACACCACGTGCCTCTCACATCTCTCTGATAGTAACTCAAAAAATCATCATGTGCAAATTTCGAATATTGGGAGTACCAAATCATTAGTCCAAGATTTTTCAGTTCATGTTATGGCACACCCCTTTCTGAGCGCGTAACAATTTATTCTTCTTCTTAATATAATCCGTTTGGAAACAATGAATTTTGAAAAGGGGCTAACTAACGGTTCCAAATATATTTTGGAATAGGGTTGAAACCGGAAATCGTTTGGTTTTTCTTTGGTTATGTAAATTTTATTTTTCTTCTAGTTGGATTAAAAATCGTACCTTTCATAAATAGTCTCTAGAATAGAATGAAAAGTTACAAATGTCTTGTTTCTGACAATATAAATGGAAGAAATAAGAATTTTTCTCATCACCCCTCGCTCCCGATCTCTTTTGCCATGTCACGTCCGCCCGGGAGTCCAGATGTTCACCCATCCATCAGTGCCGTTTGCCCCGGCTATCGGATCTTCGTTAGCAAGTCCATCCAATCATCGTTTGCCGATCTACCGGGACAACCTGAAAAAATTTCATGTTGTACCCAACGAATAAATTTATGTGGCTATCAAATGCATTTATCCTACTTGTAGAAACGTGTCTAGAAACCTAGAAATCTAATTTCTAGATTTGCCTAGAAGACAGAATAGTCATTCATTCGACATCCTCCAACGATGGAAAATGATGGGTCATTAGTTCAAAATCCGACAAACAGAAACCAGCACCGATTTTTCAGTAATCAGAGGAAAAGGCCATGATAGACAATAGGCCAGCTCGGATCAATTATGTTCTCACTAAAGTTCTTAAATTGTCATAAGGGTCGCCAAGGTAAAACATCTAGGGGGTCTTTGTAACACACACCCTATGGGACAATTGAATACAACAAGAAAGACAACAACAAACAGACCAAGCTGCGACCCACAAAAAAAAAATATGCATAGCCCTTGCGAATTTAAAATAGCAACCGACTTCCCCCCTCCCCACCCCCCTCAAATACAATGCACGATACGACACCCCTCTCGACACGTCGACACATCATGTCTAAAAACTCGAAAATTTCTGACACATTATATTATTAAATATATTATTTGTATAATACAAATATCAACTGTAAGTATTTCTTCTCGTTACATATTAGGGATCATGATAGGGTTTGTTTTTTTTTGGCCTTTCCACAGTATATTGAACTTTAGGCCGGTGGGTAGATATATGGACGTAAGTAGATCTATTTTTAATAAAGAACATGTTGACTCTATTTCAACCCCCCCCCCCCCCCTATTAAAAATGTTAAAATGATCCATGCATATCGGAAATAGGTTGCCCGCGGCAACACTGGGACTCACGGCTATGGACAGTTTGGAGCGCATGATCACGTGTTTCACGCAATCAGAGAGCGACGAACCAGATACGACACGGAGGGCATTGGACGAGCGCCTCCCCTCCCAACTTCCGCCCCGCCTCCGCACCGTCCCCCCCGGTATTGCCTAGGCTAACGACCTTGTCGTGTTATAAACTTTTTAGTGCGAAAAAAATAGGCCCGCCCTCCATTGAGTGATT
>JAGVVM010005478.1:0-36825 GCA_019149425.1 Psidium friedrichsthalianum | reverse complement strand
CCTCCCCAGAAACAAGGTCGGTCAAAAGTTTCAAAAGCCACAAAATCGGCCGCAGTAGTTAATACGGGACTGTCTCATTTTCATTTGATCTTAAACAATCGTCTCAAAACCCACCCTCAATCGTTTTTGTCATTTCCAAACTCCAATTACAATAGGGACCCAAAGGATTTACAGGTTGAGGCCAATTGATTGCAAAAAAATAATAATTTTACCCCCCCGACAGATACCCCCAGGACCACAGAAACAAAAAAGAAAAAATAAATTTCGGGCAAAGTCTCTCATGTATGTAAAAAACCGGAATAAGGCAAAACCAATTTACTTTGCTCAACAAGGGGAAAGAGCAATGACACAAATTTTCAGGTGACTCGAAAATTTCCTCCCCCTGAAATCCAAAAAAATTTAAAAAAGGCATAAAGCCACATTGAAATTATTTAAATCACCGGCTCACAAAAGGTATTTCTGATAAAAATGCTAATGTCAATTTTCAAAAATCTTACAGGGCAGGGAAAAAAAAAACAACAAAAAAAAAAATTTTCTGATATAAAAAAAAACCCCAAAAACACCATATGTGAAAAAACTCAAATCGTCCCTTTTTCTTCTCCTTAAATTCTGGGCTTTTCCTCATTCACTTTTTAATCACCCACCACCCGCCCTTCCTGTTCGACGGCAAAGCGAGTTTACTTCAAACCGCAAATTTCAAATTCCCGCACATAGTTTCCTCATACAGAAAATTAGAACAAAAAACTTCAATTCGGATCCAAATTGACCCAAAGGGAGGAGGAGGGGAGGATAAAAGGAACCAGCCGCAACTGAGTCCACCCAAAAACCAAAACCAGCTTAATCCACCATTTTCAAAGCCAGACAGTTCCAAAAAGAAAAAAGTTCGGAATTTAATTATACGCTTTGTTTTCTCTGGGAAAATGGGTTCGGAAGGGCATCGGCCAAAAAATTTTGAAAAACCTCCTCCCCAACTCTAAAACAACGTTAGGGAAAACAAAGTTCTTTTTGTTCTCTTGGTTTCGAGGATGGCCCTTGAAAAAGCAACAACGTATCTTCAGAAGAACCGAGTTCTCTCATTTTGAAAAAAAAAGACAGGGGGGGACGATAAGGGAAAAAAAAGAAAAAAAAAACCTTGGACAGAGAAGATGGGAGATGGCTTTAGTTTAAATTTAGACTAAGTGGAGGGGAAAAGAGAGGGGGGACACCGACTGGGAGGGGGGTGCTACAAGAGGGTGGGCGGTTGGCTGGCTTGCAAAGGTTGCTTGGGGGGGGGAGGGCAAGGGAAGTGCTTGGCGATGCTCCCTGCATGGGACCAAGTAACAAAAACGATATGGAACCTTACACCTTTTTGGGATGGGCTGGGGGAAAAAATGGATTTTATTGTGGGGGAAACCCCATTTTGGAACATCAGATTTTAGCTTCAAACATTTTCGGACCAATTTTTTTTGGGCTGAAGCCCTCTAAAAAAACTACAAAAAACCCACATAGAACTCATTTATACCAACCCATGGAATTCCCCATTAATTGGGGGACAGGTCTACTGTGGGAAACCGGAAGGGGCCTGGTCCAAACAAATTATAAAAAACCCAAAACCTGCGGGGAAAATGGGCCTGAATTCTGGAAAATTAGTTGGGGCCAACACAGGGACCTTGGCAACCATTCACCGGGTGTCTGCAGTTATTAAAAAAAAAAAACCAAAATTGTTTGCGCGAAAAAAACCACCTTTTCGGCTTTCAATTTTACCCCGAACTTGACCACCAAAACTATAAACATAAAACGCATATACCAACAGGGCTTGAAAAAAAAAAAAAGCTAAAAAAAAACGGGATGGCAATATTAACAAAAAAAAAAAAAATGGTGGTCGATAAGGAGAAAAATAAATTGTTTCCTTTTAACTAAAATTACACAATTACACCTCCTAATCTTTCGCCACAGGTCCAATAAAAGGAATGGTACAAATTACCATCTAAACCAAAGGGTTCTTAAACAATTGCCAAAGTCGGGCAAAGATGGATAAATAATAACGTCAAAAGGGCTTCCAATAGGTTTCAATCCATGCCAAAATCTTCGCTGTATGTCGCAAAAACAAGGGGATACGGTGGGGGGAATGGTTGTGGGTGGGGGAACCCCGATTAACATCCTCTCATTTTTGAAAAACCTGCCAAAATTACCAAAGGGAAAAAAACACAACACTGAGTCTTCAACCACCGTTATTCGGCTATTTTTTTCACTTGTACGGAAGGTGAAATACCATTGGAGTAAAGTTTGCAATGGCGAAGGAAAAACAAATTTAGGGTTTCTACAAAACCCCCCAACATTTCCGAAAAAAAAAACAAAAAAAAAGGGGGGCAGGGGTAGTTTTTGGGCCCAAGGGGTCCCATCAGAATTTCAAAATTTCCCAAAATTGTGGCCCTGTGCACATCTTTGAATCAAATAGGGAAGTGAAATGAGGTAATTATTATCAACTCAAAAATTCACCCAGCCTATAAGAAAAAACAACCCAGGTAGGGGCCTAGACAAAAACCATAAAAAAACCAGTCAAAAAAATTACCCACCCACCCATTTAATAAGGATTGGGAAAGAGAGGGGCGAGCCAATGGCATTTTAGGAAAACTTTCTAAAATTTTTTACGTTGCCATAAGGGTTCTTGCAGTGGGTGTGGGTGGTCAGTTACGAAAGGATCACCAGAAAATTAGTATCCACTCCAAACAGAACATTCGTGAATTTCTGATTAAGAGATCTGAAAATATTGCATCAGATTTTCTGAAGGTCTTGAAGAAGGCCAGATTGGGAAAGGAAATTATCATGCTAATTATGACTAGCTGAGGCAAGTGCCCAGCTTCTAACTTGCAACATAAAGCAGCACCACAATGCATAACTTTGCAGTCAAAGTTCATGAGCAATTCCAGAATACATGATTCTTTTGTGGCAAGCTAACAATGTATTACCTTCATAAGATGCTCTAATTTACCAGACTGGTGGCTGAAACAGTACAAGTTCCTGCAAATTGTCGCTATAAGTGCAGTCATAAAACTCATAATAATGATCAGAACAAAGAAAATGGCCGAAAAAATTTTGAGGAAGAAACTCATTGACCACCCTACCATGATTAACCATAATGAGAACCCAGAATCCGGTCAATCTAATCACATTATCAATGATAACTAAATGATACAACTGCTCCACCCTTTTGCACGACCAATTAATAAAGAGAACATTTCTTATTCAACCTAGTTAATGGACTATCTTATGATCAGCCGCTAGTCAACAATATTCTCTTTAAATATGAGATAGTAATTACCCCTAAGTAAATATCACAGTATTAGAAACACTAACCAGAAGCTTAAAGTTGTTAGGTGGAGAAAGATTATGTGAAAATAAGGCCAACTAAAACCCCATGGACAAGCAATGTGGGATACTTTAACACCCTCTCTCAATGTCATCGGAAGACTAAACCTGCTGTGTATCCGGTAATATCTCTGTGAGTTTCAAAGAACGTGTCCATTTGTACTAGTCGGAACAAGTAGAGTGACACTATGTCAAATCCACAAGTTTCGAGCATTATAATCTAATTAGCTTATACAGGTCCAGACCACAAAAGAATTACAAATTGTCAGCAGTTCCCGCAAATCTCATAATATACAGTTTTAACTGCTCCAAAGCAGAAGTCCGGTATCAGCTATTCACTGGATAAGGGAAAACAACACTCCCAAAGAAAATTTGGCACTCACTAATATACTGTGATTTCCATATTTTGTGCTCTCTTTTACGTTTGCTTTCATATTCCAATTTTTGGGTTGTTCTAGGGACCAGCGTACAGGATGGGGTAGCCCTTCCATTCTGCCTTAAAATAGTGCTGATACCAGTATTCAGCTATCGGGAAGGACTTCACAAGCTAAACTAGCAGTCATCAATAAAGCAAATTAGGTGATAAATAAGCAAAGTAACTATAATCAAGCGTGAAAAAGGACTATTAACGTTCAATTAACCAATATTGAAGAAATTTGCTTCTGTGCTTGCATGAGTCGCCAAACGATGCACAATCTTGACTGGATGTGAATCGTGATGTTCCAACACAGATACCGAAAAGAGAAATCAAAAGGAAGCAGTCAAAAGTCCACCTGTCTTCACCGACACAGTAAATCCATTCGCCTTTGGTGATACACAGGCTGCCACAAAATCTCCACCCTCTCTTTTACCAGATGAAAGACTCTTCACCACCTGTAGAAGAGTTTCCCAAAGAATAACTTTGTTTGCTGATGTGAAAAACAGAAAAGACTAATTATTTGGTCTAACTCGTTGGCCCTCCCACGTATGACCAACAATGGATCTTGCAAAAAGGGGCCAAGGAACAATGCAAACAAGAAAATACCGTGCCAATATCATAACCCGAAAGTGATATCAAAACAAATAGCGAGAAAAGGACAAAACAACAAACGAAAATAGATGCACAATTCTTCTCTGCCATAAATAGTGATGCTTCCATCTAGATCTACCCATATCCTCTAGCTAACTGTTGGTTCAGCCAGTTAAGGTGCAGCAGTGGGAAGGCAAATTTAAGATATACCACAGTAACATCTCATTTACATCAAATAAAGAAGTAAACAGCAAGACAAGAAGCAAAACATGGTTAGAGGGGCACAGCTGACACGAGGCATCAAGTCAACTTCAGATCACATCATATCATGCATGATATAATGCAGACCTAATGCTAGGACAATCATCAAAGAGACCAGTGAAAGCTTAAAAACGTGACCATGTAAAGATCAATTACTCCAATCTATGCAGGAAGGGTGCTCATAAATAGTTCTATGGAAGAATTCACGGTGCTTCACAACCTCGTAAACTCTTCTAGTATCCTAAACAAATTAGATATCCTAAATTATAACCGAACCTCTAATAGTGTATGTGTGATGACAACCTTGTGAAAGCCCTTCGAGCGATTCTTAACTTTTTAGTGTTGAAAAAACCTAACGCTAATTGTCCTACCCCTATTATTGGAAGCATTATGAAATTTGAAAATCGACAAGAAGGGATGATCTAAACAAGAAACGTTTTCCATAAGTTTACACTATCCTAGAATAGAAATGACGTAAGTTTTAGTGAATGCATGTCTTCAACTCATCAAGTGGATAACGCTTTGTTCTTAAGTAATTTATATATGCTAGCCTGCTCGATCACTAGGTTAGATCAAATTAAAAGGAACCAAAGATGAAAAAAGGATGTAACGACAATGAAATGATGGAGCAATCTTATGCAACAATAGTAGTGCTGCAACTGATTGAATGGCTGCTGACATGGACTTCAAAATAATTGCACCAGTCAACAGATCTTAATATGATTCCATTACCTGTCCTGAAGAGTCATGATATAAATTGATGACGTCTTATTGCAAACAACAATGTGTTCAGCATTCTTTGGGAAGAGATGAACAGAATTAACAGAAGCATCACCACCCTGAAAGTCAGACAGGAGCAAACCAATATTAGGTAAAAAAATAGACATCGCAAAAGGAAAAAAAAAATTTGCACTTCAGGAGTGATTACCCTCAATGGAGGTGGAGGCTTGAATGTTTGAAGACATTCTGAAGTCTTAACATCCCAGACCTATAAAGCTCGGATAGGATTAGCAGCTTACTAAGAAAGGAACCATTTTAAATCTTGAGGAACAATAGTACTACCTTCACAGTACAATCACTCGAGGCAGTAATAACACGATTGCCATCATTGCTGAATATTGCGTCATTGACATAAGATGAGTGGCCACGAAACTCTTTCAGCTGCTTCCCAGATTTAAGGCCATGGATTCTGCATCACCAGAGCTTACATGAAGTTCGTAATCATATGACAAAAGCAAAAAACATCCAAGTTCTCCCCAAGAATCATGGCATCTGAACGAAAGGTTGCATGTCCCCAAGTCAGCAAACATCTTTATTCCATGCCTAAGACAAGTGTGTGAATAATTCTATATCAGTGTGCTCTCTGTGGTTCCAAATTTCTTATCAAAATCATCCAATCCAGCCCTTCAGCACAATGATAGGCAAGAAGGAATGAGATACTCAAAATAAGATGACAAAAGCATATCAAACAGATAATATGAGGTACAAAGTTTCATGTTCGAACAACTTGTAAACAAGAAGCTCCACAAAACAGTGACTACCTGGCTGTGCCATCAAAGGAGGTACTGAGTAACTGGCTGCCATCACGGGAAAAGAGGAGACTTGTGACACCCTGAGAATGTGCACGTTCAAGACGACGCAAGCATTGACCTGTCTTATTCGCCAAACCTGAAATAGCAGCAACTATTAACCACAACACCAAAAGGGTGGGTATTAATCTTATTGCGTCACAAACAATGATGTAATCATGGACACCAGTGCAAGGCTGGCACACTGCCCCACTCATTGAGCTGATTAGAATACTACTGATTCTTTTAATGGCAAAAAGTTTCTATATATCTAAGATGCGTCATCCAACAACTAGTAAATAATAAGCTCGACAAATCAATGACTACCTGCGTATGCCACATGGCAACACAGAACACTTCATGTTACAAGAAGTACCACTTCTTGCCTCCTTTCTTTAAGATAACATAACAATTACATTATACAACGCAAAAAGAGAAGGGGAAAACAGATCAATTCCTCCACACAAAACCTAATGCTGTCTCTATATCAGTCGGAAGATAAAGAAGCAAAATGGAAGAAAGTAACTCTTGTTGCTGCCTTCTCTCTTTACTATTACATTCAGTATATGATAAGTTGCAAAAGCATAATTGGAGGAACAGGTGAAATCTTCCATACGGGATCTATTGCGGTCTATATCAACTTGAGGTGAAAATACAGTAGATGCATCTGCATTTGGATCTTTCACACTTATGTTTTATGCCTTAAAAGGTAATGCCACTTCCATAATTTCAATTGTTTAGTTTTGTTCAATTAACTGCACTCACACCTTCATCACAAATAACTCTTCCTTTCCCTACTTGAAGCTTCTTTTAAAGCATAAACAAAATCTCTATAACAAAAGTACGAAGGGGGTACCGCTCTTACACAAAAATGACTTCCGGGGGGAAGCCACCCATATACAAAAAACTATGAATTGACTCTTACAATCAATTCCAACAAGCTGTAACTATGAAATTTAACTTCCCACTGTACCAAAAGTGAAGAGTTTATGACCACATATTTTTCAACCACTATTCTCAGAATATTCATCAAGAAATGCACATGGAACTACTAAAAATTTTTAAAATCAGAACATCACTTGAAAGCATAAGCATCGTTACACACATCTAGTCAATCACTACAAAGAACTTCATAAGGCTGGGGAGAGGGAAGAAAGTTCATCCTGAGCTTACCTCCCTCTACCATCACAATGGAGACTTATCAATATCTATTTTTGTTAGATGCAAAACTGTAATTCAACGTTTGCCAAAAACGGATTATTTGTAACACTGGTGGTGATTTGAAATGTGATGGTACATAAAAAGTGACTGTAATTTATTAGTCCGGAAAATTGCTTGTAAGTTAACAATGAAATAAGTATTTATCACACAAACAACAATAGTAGATTAACACTTGTTTTTAGATCTTACACGTGAGCCCACAACTCTTTGTAAGTTATCAAGGAATTAACAACTTTACCACCCACGCCTTACCCAAAAAAAAAAAAAAACAACTTTACCACCAACGATATAACAGTTTTACACACCCACAAACCTAACAGTAAACCACCCCTTCTTTTGGGATTTAACAAGTGGACATGCAACTATTTGCAAGTTATGAATGAAATACTAATTTTATCCTCCACAAACCTAACAGTAGATACCACCTGTTTTTGGACTTTACAGTAGGCGCTGGCACTGTTTGTTAGTTACTAATGGAAGAGCAATTTTTCCATCGAACAACCTCATAAAAAATTACCATTGCTTAAGATTTTACAAGTGGGGTCACATAATTGTTCTTAGTGATCATAAAAATAACAATTTTTTACTGTCCACAAACCTAATATTAAAATTACGACTTGTTTGTAGATTTTACAAGTGGGTGCTTAACTATATGCAAGTAACCAATGAAATAACTTTCCTATCTACATACCAGTAGATTACACAAAATGTGAGAATTTTGCTTGAGTAGTAAATATATGACATTGCCATTACTAACTACTTCATTGATGGTTGTAAATCTCTGACACAGTTTCGTTAAACTACAACCGAGCGCATCAACAAGCCTCCGGAGGACAAATTACCATGATGATTTAGAATTTAAAAATTAGTGTTAATATTTAGCACGTACAGAAAATTATTCGGTTTTCCCAAACAAAATTTTGGAATAGCCCTAGGGTGATGTGCCCATTAGAAGAGTTCTAGAGACAACAACTCTTAATATTGCATGATAAGTATAATGGCAAAAATAGTATATTCGCACAAGCAACTTAACTTACTTTGGATCTTGCCATCTTGTGACCCAGAAGCAAGCATCTCTGAGTCTCTACTAAATTCAACACAAAGGACAGGATCATCATGCATCATGAAGGTCTCCTGAAAAAAACAAAAAGATGTTTTCATTTTCAGAAGTTGTTACCCTAACGTCATAAGGCCAAAGGCTAGAGCCTCCTTTGAGGAGCTTTTAGTTCCTTCTACCCTGAAGGTTTCTGCTTTCACTCATTCAAAGTGCATTGACAAGAACATTACGCATAAAAAAACAATACAAGAGTATATTGGAGTGGCTTCTTGATGCAAGAGACATGGATACTTCTAAAATCTATCTCAATAAACTTAAAGAGCAATCTTTTGCGCATGTTGGAATGAATTTAAGAATACTACGGCTCTTGCACAAAAGTTGAATAGAGCCATAAGAAAAGTCACACAATGTTAAGCCACAGATTGCCAAGCATAAGAAGAAATTACCTCCAACAAAAATCTAAGACTCTTTCATTGTTAGATAAACATGGACCAATTGTTCTTCGGCCTCCAATGACTCCGCGTTAAGATTATTCAAAGACCATATCCTACACTACAAGGAAATTTTCCTAGATATCCTCATTGCACCAGTGAATTGAAGTCCATAGCGTCAACCTACCACCTTAGGGAAAAGTTATTGTTGAAATGACCATATTTGGAAAGTGGTATCCTGCCATTCAGACATAACAGTACTAAAGTAACATCGCCCTTACAAAAGTGTGAAGACTTAAACCAGTGTATTATAGTACATAGAAGCTACATATCATCAGGCACCAGAGATAATTTAGCCTTGCAGATGAATAAGACAAAAGAAAGCATCGTCAAGCCTAATCACACGATGCCTCACACGATGCCTTTTCCAAAGGGAAGTAAAACCATCGTAATTTCTTTCCTACATCAGGACCAAAACAAGCATCAATCTCCAACAAAAGTTACAGAACGTAAGCACTCACATCAGCCTGATATGTGAGATCCTTTTGAGCTTCCCCTCATGTAATCCCAGACCTAGCCACCACAACAATGAAATCATATTTTCTTTCTTTGTCTAACGAAAAATGTATATTAGATTTTCTTAACTCACCTCGTGAATCCATCACAGAGCAAGAAACAAGAATTGTCCATCTGGCGAGAACCTAGCACACTCTGCATGACTTTTGGTTCCAAAATGCAGTACAGCATTAAATAAGTAGATGACATCAGAAGCTTATGTACAAAGTTTCATGACTACTACAAAATTCTCAACTGATTTATCGAAAAATTAATGTTGATGATTATTAGTAGATTCTGGCATCCGATCACAAAAAAAGCACAAAGTTTCATTCAAGAAATTTTCTTCACCATTCTTCTGCATTTCATGAACATGGTAAAGACTGTTGTTATCCACTATTTGATACTTTTCATCTACATTTGTCTCAGAGTTAACTTGACTTAACTACACCAATTCATTCACGAAAGGCATCAAGAAAAAGAGTATGCCATCGTATTCTAGTCATAGTGGTTGTTGTATCTGGTTCCTGCTCACATTGTTACTCAGAAATCTTGATTCAAGCAATTTGATAACTACTAGTTTGTCTTACCGAAGTGTCAAAATGAACCAATTCAAGTTCATCAAGTTCCAACCAACCCAACTTTGTGATCCTATCATGTTTATAATGGGTGAAATCATTTTCTATCATTGATAGAGACAATTTCATTGGAGAACACCAAATGGGTGCAGGCCCTATACAACAATCATTACAAGTATATACCAGTAATAATATAATCATCTTGAACAGCATCTAAATTGTAAATAGGATACCACCATACTTGTAAATCATCACATAAGCGTAACAAAAAGATGATAGTTGTTGATCGAATGACATGAAGACATTACAGAGTAGACTTTTATTCGTAACTAGTGAACAAAAATACGACCCTGGTCAATAATTTCACATTGTTTCATAGATCTAGAAAGGCACATAATAGATACCTAGAAGTTCTTTGGAGGGTTTTTAGAGAGTAAAGAGGTTCACATTATTTATGTAGAAACAATGCCACATACATTATTAAGTTGTCGCTTCTGTTGGAGGAAGAACAAAGGATGTCCCAATTAAATGGATATTACCTGGTGTATACTCTTTGCCAAGGATACCACACTGGTAGATTACAATTAATGTGAAGCTAGAACCGTACAGAAAAACTTTCCAATCCAAGGGCTTGTATTTGAGTTGTGATGTTTACTAAGCTAAGCGACTTCATCGAAGTATTAGAAAAAATTGACACTCGGAGATACCAACGCAAGCAATTCCAGTAACTTGGATCCACTTTACAAAAGAATGGAGAACTTGTCATGGATCCGATCCACTACATACAAACAGGATGGATAGAAAGTGCATTTGGTATCTTGCATGATCACAAAATACCACCGAACCTTAAGGGGAAACCCTATTGGACAACATTAACAAAAGCAATACTGAATACCACAGAATGATACTGGGCAAAAATCAAATGCACATAACATAAGTACGGCGGAAATAAGAATGCTTCCAAGCATGTGTGGATAATCAGAATAAATGCATTGGAAGTCAGGTACAATACAGAAATGTCTTTTGAGAGGAATCACATAATGGTGGCAGGAGGAAAGGTTGGCATGGTTCTATTTGAGGATACGATTAAACAATCTGTTTATGATGATTTGGACATGTGAAGATAGACTTTAAAAACTATAAAGAGAACATGTGACATCATGGGCAACATAGAGGGCAAGAGGGACTAAACAATAACAAAAAAGACAGGGCAGATACTTTGAAGAGAGAATTTCAGTCCTTTTTATATTGAGGAAGTATATGCTATATTACATAAGGCAATTCCCTAAAAGAATCCACATAGCCAACCCCACTTGGTGGTTGCTATTGTTGTATCAGTCATCAGTCTCCATCATGTCAAAAGTAGCAGACACGCTTTGAGCATGAGAAAGTTAATTTTAATCCAGAATGTTTCGATGGGTGAAAAAAAAGAAAAATCTATGTCCAAGAAATGAAGCAGACAAGATTTGAGCAGCAAGAGTCAATTAAGCTAAGGGAATATAAACACATCAGAGCCTACCTTAATGGTGTGTGAAAGAGTTGTAGGGTACATATCATCCACATCTTGCTTCATGGCAGCAGTTCCTCGAAATAGATCAAATTGGGTTCCCGGAGGTAGTAATCCTAAAAGAAAAAAGAACATTTCAAAATATCAGCAAAACTTTAAACTAAAGCAAGGAAATGAAGTATTAACCTTACGCATCACCCGATAGTGCCACTTTCCTCATTCATTTACAGTTTTAGTTCAGCACTTCATCCAAGTCATGCATGCCAAGGAAAGCTAAGGACATCATCTAATATGATTCGCTCAAAAATTACATTGGCTCAGCTAAGTTTTATTTGAACCAGAAAGGTATATGAAGGCCAACCAAACAGGTTTACTTCAAAAATAAAGCTGTGGGATTATTTGGAGGAAGAAGTACTAACAGTGGGGGAAGAGGAAAAAGTAAAGCTACTGCCAAGTAATGTAGCAGAATAAACTATGATAATCTAGACAAAAACTTGATAAATATTGAAAGAGAAAGCATCTGCATCCCCACCTTGGTGCTGCTGCCACTTGAGCGCCTGCCCCACTAGGGCCATCAATCGTGAAGGCGGCACTACAGTAACTTCTGCAGTAATAGCTTAGAAATGCCAGCGAGCAGAAGGAAAACCAAATAGTAAGTGTGAGTTGAAATTTCAAGTAAGAACGAGAATAAGGATTATAATTGAAGCTAGAAAACCGTAAGCAACCAAACGCAGGGTGGGCATAGCATGCAGTTGCTCATCTTTTACCACACCAAAGAAAAAAAGAAAGCAGCATTTATAAAGTAACAATTAAAATCCATGCAGGAAACTACATCCTTGGTATTATAGACTCCACTTTTCAGTGACACCAATCGCCTGTTCTACCCAGTCCAATGTCTGAAGTGAGTTCAGAAGGAAGCTAGAAGTATGGTTTCTCATGTCATTTATGCAAGACAACAAAAACCTTAGGAATCTATCTTAAATATTTCTAATGTCAACGAGATTAACAATTAGTTTCCATCACACTGTCTAAAATACACAGTTTTCTGCTGTGCCATGTAAATGAGACAGGAAAGAATTCCTCCTTTTACAGAAGACAGCAAGCAAAACCATACATTTAGCATTATCATAGTCATCAAAGCAACACAGTCACACATTAGATTACATTGAGAAACCCCAAAATAATTTTAATGAGAAAGAAAAATGGAGATGGATTACACCTTGGGCAATTTGTGCACGCCGTTTCTCTTTCGTTGAGTCTTGGTAAGCCTGGCAAAGAATATGCAACCTTCAGACATGCTACAAAACATGTAAGCATATATAAAAAAAAAAAAAGATAATAGGAGAAAATGCACCTAACATTACTAATAGTAATTTAAACAATATTCACATGCATCCGAATCGTCATATACCAATTAATAATTTCTTTATGTAGACATAGATCCAAATCAAGCTCATAAAAGGAATATATAAACTAAGACAAGCATGCAAGCACTCCGACACATAGCATGTGCACACCCACAAGCACACATGTGCAAGGAGCCACACAGGCACTCACATACACATGCAAGGATGCCTGGCTGCAAAACAACCTCCCGCCACATTGTTGCCATTAATTTTCCAGTCAAAACATCTAGCTTTTCGCACATATCTAAGATGAGGCAATGACCACGAAATTGATCCTTATTCAGATTCAGTACAGTTGGATGATTCAGAGGCTTATCAATAAAAGATGGGGAACAAGATTGGCAATGGCATGATTTCTAAGATAGGGAACAAGATTGGCAATGGCATGATTTCTTTCATTTGTTCATGTTGTCTCCACAGTGATAGAAACTAAGATCCTATTAGTTTACCTCACATTTTCAAGTACTCTCTAGAGTCTGCACATCTGATAAGTTGCAGATACCAGACTACATCCGTTGGCCAAAAAAGAGTGCTAAATCCAAGCCAGCAAATTTCTGACCATGATGAAATTATTCTGCCAAAATCTAAGCAATTTTCCAGAATGAGCTTCTTCTGTGTGTATATTCGCTAAATTCTTAATCTCACTGCTTTATGTGTACTTCCAAGTGGGAAGAAATGCTCACATACATTTGAAGGCAAAAAACAGTCCTTAGAAATCTTCATGCCTCAAATGAAAAATCAACTCTATAAGGTCAACATAATCTAGGCAATTTTACAAGATTCATTCTTTGACCTCATCAAGAAATATGATCACGTAACATAAGTTATCCCAAAATATCGATTTGAAAAGGGAATGTAACACTTAGAAAAAGGCAGCACGACCTAACCTTAACATAAGAAAAGCAATAAAAGAGCTAAAAACCTTACACTAACCAATAGTCATGTTTCATTAAACAGGGACCCTAACCTCATTGGGATCAAAATATGTTCTGACGAGGAGATGCTCAAGTCGCAAGTATCTTTCAGGTTGCTCCTGCTTCATGACACCCATTGCCTGAGTTTGCCTTAAAATTGCACGAGCAGTATCCAACTCACGAAGTTCAATCATTTCCAATACAATCTGAAAAAAGAAAACATAGAAATATATTGTTATCCTAAATAACCTCAAGTAAGGGACATGCCAAAAAGAAAGAAGCTAAGTGACTTTTTTCTTCTCTAACCGACTGTAAGTGTGAAGCTTTCCAATCGAGTACTTGACCACTGATAATTTATAACCTCAGAAAAGAAGGAGAAGTCTTGGTGAATATATGCAGCATCTGAAAGAATTCAGCTGAAACAATGAAGCACCTGCAACTGTATTGTACTCGACAATGAAATTATGAAGCATGATATTTGCTGTAGTGGGTTCAAGCTGGCAATTATGATGGTGATGGAGAAGCAATTAAGGCTGTGAGATGGCATCCATGTACAAAAGGAAGGGAAGAAGCTTCTCCACTATATTTCTTATAACAACTTAGTAGCTGATCAGCAGAGAGAGACTTAGAAGAGTGTTCGATGGAATAGAGACAGATCCTGGCCATCGGAAGGATTCTTGGTTCATCACTTAAAGTTGGTATAATGGCCATTCAATGCGAATTACAAAAACTGATCAAGGATAATTTGCCTGGCATATATTTTGTGTAGGAGCCAACACCCCTTTGGTACCCCACCAATGAGAGTTATCTTCTTACTGATTTAGAAAAAGAAAATCCGGAAAAGCGTAAAGCAAAGAATCATATCCGCAAGAATTTCCAGTTCGTCCCATCAAACTAACTCAAAAAGAAAAAGATGTGCTCACCTCAATCACAGTTACCATTTTCCTACTCCTTTTACATAATCCCAAATCTCTGAAAAGCATTTGCTCCTACAACTATGCCAAATGTCACTCCATCAACTACAGACCAGCGTGATATCCTCGCCAAATCTCAACTACCAATATACAGCCGTGACTATAGCACTATTTTAATTAACTCACCGTATATAAATACCAGAAGTTCGACCTCAAGCAAGGCAGGTTTCAAAAGCCAAGCCAGGCACTTGGTCTTCCTTGATCACTTTCCTAACATAACCAACGAAGGGCCAAAGGAAGCACTCCCTACTGCCTCCTCACCCTTCGATCATATGTTGGCAAGGATTAGACCCTCCCATTCTATGTCGTCAATAGTCATCACAGCCCAAAAAGCATGTCGACGAAAACATCAAGGCAACATCAAAATCATAATTACCACCCACCTGCTCATACAAATCTTCCAATTTATTCCTGGGAAGCTTAAGCTGGGCGACTTGAGGCAATATGGCATCCCACCTGCCGCTGTTGATATCAGCAATGAATGTCTCGATGCTGTCGACGGTGTTAAGGGAGACCTGGCACTCGCTCTGCAAGGTCTGGAACGTCTGGTGCAACGAATTCTCTTTGCAGAACTGCAGCACAATCTTCACCACACTGGGAAAAGGTTGTCATAGTCACTAGAAGTGAACAATTCACCCTGTGATAGGACACTCAAGCATGCAGAAACAAAGACTACCCATTTGTCGAAACCAGCAGGCTAAAGAGCGAGAAAGACAGAGAACGACACAAGTCTTCCCAAAAGAACAAATCTTTCAAATCAAAACAACCAAAGCAACAGGCAAGCTAGTCTACTCGCATACGACCAACCAAAACAACCAACAACAGATAGCCGAAACGAAGGAAAAAACGAGGAGGGAAGAAGAAGAAGAAGAAGAAGAAGAAGAGGAGAACTCACTCTCGGGCTTCGATTTCCAGCATAGGCGCCGACATTTTGGCAGCTTACACACAGAGACAGACAGACAGACAGACAGACAGACAGACACAGAGAGGGAGAGAGTGTGCGTGTTAGGGTTTCGCAGAGAGAACAGAAGATGAATCAATCGATTGAATTTGGGTGCGCCATGGAAAAAGGGGGCGGCTTTTGCTTCTTCTTCTTCTTCGTCCTGCTCTCGGCTGGAGTAGCGCGGGCGGAGGGAGGGGGAGGCAAGAGGCAACTCTTAACTAGCGGCCACAGTCGAACCGGTTCGGTTCCGTTCGGCTCAGTCCGTCCGACCCTTTTCCCTCTAGCGCGAGTTTTGAAGGGGTTTTTTTTAATAGATTTTTTTTTTAATTTTTTGATCGAATGAAATATTGGAGTTGTCCAATATTAAATCAGAGCTACGAATTTGGGAAATTTATCGGCTGCGACTGGAACACATGAGCCCTAGAACATCATCCGTTCAATCATGTGGATCCCATATGAGTTTTACGAATCTTGTGTGCATGATGTTCATATTTTGCCTTCCCATATGGAAATCAATTGGTAAAAATATTCTCCAACCAAAAAATAAATAAATAACTCTTACCGATCGCAATGTTCTTGATCACAACCTAAACTTCGAAGAAATAATCTTTTAAAGAAAACCATTCTTCTGTAAATTGGATGAATGAGTGATCCTTCAATCCTCTTGAGGGAATAATTTTGTGGTCAATAGTAAACCTTCACTCTATGTAGAGTGATGGGACGGTCTTTTTCTCACTTCTCTTTAAAATTATATCAAGCTATAAATGTGGGATAATTATTACCATATAGGCCCAACATATCATCTATTAGATCATGCGGATCTCATGTAGAACTCACTTTTGGCACACAATCGTAATGCGGTCTGTCAATCTTGTCAGCATATGTAAAGCTCCAAATAACACCAATGAAACCCAAAACTTAAATTTACTTTCAAATTCGGTCAACTAACAAAACAAGAAAAATCGAGAAAAGTATAAAAAAAATCCTAAATTTATTTCACTTGTGCTAATTCAATCTTAAAACTTTTAATTATGATATTTTAGTCCTAAATCTTTTTCTTTTTTCCCAATTGGGTCCATCTAACCAGTTTAGATTGAAAATTGTCATGACGCAATAGACACTAACATGGACTTTTTTTTAAGAATTTTTTTTTTTTTATTTTTTTTCTTTACATTTATTTTACTAAGGTTTGACAAGGTGACCCTCAACTATGGGATGCCCTCTAACCATAGGCAAGGGCTGGGATGCCCTCGCCAACGTTGGGTGAGGGCCTCGTGTCCTCGCCCAATCGGGTAAGGGAATGCACACCCTCGCTTTGGACAACGAAGGAGTCATGGTTCTCACCTAGACCTTAACAACAGGGCATCGTCGCCGGCGAGGGCATTGAACGAGGGCCACGACACGCTCGCCCAGTGTCAATGAGGGTTGTCAAGCCTCCGTCCAAACAAAAAAAAAGGTAAAGAAAAGAACAAACCAAAAAAATTCAAAAAATTTGTTAAAAATTATATAAGAGAAAAGATCCATGTCGACGCAGGTTCTGCAAGTCAAAAATTGGGTCGTGAGGTTAAGAGAATTCAAGGGATTCGGCACTTGGCTCCGTGGTAGGATTGTCGATGTCTATGTTAATAATTTTCAGCCTAAATTGATCGGATGGAGTCAATTAGCAAAATGTAAAAAGGTTGATTACTAAATTTGTACAATTGAAAGGTTTAGAGCTAAATTACAAATATAATAGGTGACTTTGTTGGTACTTTTCCCCAGAGAAAATACTATTGACACAGCTTAATAACCTTTTCCATACAAAGCTTATGACACTTGAAAAACCTACATGATACACAGAAGTGTGCTACAAAAGTGATTTTTCACATATCAAGGGTGTCCAATCAAAGTATATGGTTAAGATTTTGTCCATCTTTTGGTTTTGCTTGAATGCATTTAAAGCAGCAAACATTGCTTATGATCATATTTTGCCTTCACATATGGGGAGATCAATTGGTTAATGCATAAATTACTCGTCATTTCATTGAGAAGTTACATGTTTAACTACAAAGATGACAAAACAATATCGAAATGCACCGTGTTGCGAATATCTGGTTGTACATAAAGGTTCTCAATCTGGCTATTGATGCGCAAAGATTTGAAGCCAACCTTCACAAGAAAGCAGGCCACTTTGTAGCTTATGGATTTTGATACTTTGATCCTGATGTCATTGTTCTTCTCAGCAGCAGAAATTGCAATCCGGGCTGAAAGCTGCCAGTGAACAGTGACGACCTCTTTCTAAGGTTGCAGCAGGGAGGCCTACTGTATCAGCACAGGGGCAATTTTTTCCTTTATGTTATTGATTCTGATGCAGATTATATTAGTCTCACATTGAGCAAAGGCTGAGCACGATAGTACGATGGAATACAGAAGATCTTTATCAGTTCCATTGTGCCAAAAGGATCCGAACGACTTCAATCCTCATCGTTCTGGGTCAAAATCGATATCACATGACATTGGCATATCTTGCAGTGGCGGCGGGTGGGTTCACCTGGGAGAGATGGATCTCCTGAGGCAGGAGATGATACTTGATGTCCAAGTTCTCGAACATCTTCTTCAGTTCCAGGATGAGCTCCGACTTCCGGCTGCTCCTCTCGCCGAAGTTCTGGTGGTTCATCGTGTGCTGGACGCACAGGCACATCTTCATCTTGTTCACGTTCTCGATCTCCTTCACTATCACCGAGTGCTTCGGGCTCCAATGCTTCGGCTTGCTCTCTATGTACCTGAATTCACATGATTTGCTGATTAGCATGGCATGCTTTTCACCTTGTTTCGTCAAGTTTTCGACCTATATAACTTCCTAGTCGCATATGCAAAGATGGATGGCGTCAGTTCTACTTACGATTGTATGGCCTTCTTGAGAGCATTGATGGTGTCGATCGAAGTGGAAACGTCGATGGCGAAATCGATAGCATCAGCCATTTCCGGGCTTCTCCTGAAGTTGCTAATCGGCTTCGTGAGGAGGACCGAGTTCGGGTAATAAATCTTCTCCATGTCGTAGCGCAGGAACACCGTCGTCAGAATGTTCATTTCCTCTACAATCATCTGCAGAAGGGACAAGATGATCTATCAGCTCTTGCAGCAGTTTCAGGATTGTGATTAAATTCATTAGTTACTACTTGAGCAAAGTGCCACCTGAATGCCATCGATGACGCAGCGGTCACCAACGTCAAAAGGGTGCATCACGAAGACGAAGATGATGGACTCGAACACGGTCTTGCAGGTGTTTTGGAACATGAATCCCACGAGCAGCAGCTGCGACGTGACCACGAAGATCACCTTGCTGGTGGCCAGCCCCAGCACAAGGAGCGAGACCACGATTATGATCACCACGACGATTGCGCTGGCCAACTTGTGCAACTGTTGCACGGCGGTCTTAGTGTCGTTAAGCGAATGCGCCAGCGCCTTGCGTTCAAAATACGCATGCACCTACCATTGCAGCGAATGAAAAGATTGCAGATCGCCAGAACGAGGATTCAATTAAACCTTTTCCCTCAATTAATTTCCAAGGCCTACTTAGAATGACAAAACTTTGCGAAAGCATTATTACCACCCAATTTCTGAAGGAGGACTTGGTAATTCTGCCGGTCTCCATTGCGCCTTCGAAGAGCGGAAATATAGTATGCACTTCCTCTCTCTTCAGGAACCTCAGTAGATCCTCTTCTTCGATGTATCTGTATTGCCAGCCATCGCGAGACGGGCAAGAGATCAGATGTACAACCACATTAGCATCTCTTAGAACCAAAAGAAGAGAAACAAAAATAGTTCTTTAACTTCATTGCCGTGTCCAGAGAGAATTATGAACTTCCCTTTAGATGAAGCGGTGACCAACATGCATCTACTGATGAAAAAGATTACTTGGTCAGTGTTCACAGTGCATTAGCTCAAGTATCTTGCTGCCGGTGGCCTTTATTACCTAAAAAAGGCCTCTTCTCAAACATCTAAATTCAACAGCCAAGCTGATCTTTGAATGATATCCAGGCTCATACAATTTTCTACTGGCTATAAGCTAGTCAACCACAGTATACTCAGTGCATGCATGTCTTTGCTCTTTGCAATCGGGTTTTTACAAAAAGGGTTAAAAATTTTAAGTTTTTACAAATTTGGGTTTTCAAAAAAAAAATTACCAAACGGGTTTTGTTAGGCAAACATAATTGCTTACACTTGATTGTGAGGCACTGTCATGTGAATAATCCAACAAAGCTAAGCTACTTTTACGAAACTACGTTGCACTACCGAGTCTTTTAGAAATCTTTTTTTTTTTCAAATATTTATAGATGAAAATATTGCCATTAAAATCATGAAAATTTCCAAAAATTATTTTTTCAATCAATCTTGGTTCCTCAGGCTTAAAAAAGCTGAAATATGATTTTTCAATTTTATAGTTTTTTATTTTCTATTAATTTTTTTAAAAAACTTGATTAAGAAAATCAAGAAAATTAAAAATCAACTTTGGAGACCTTGGCCAACCATAGGAACCATTTTTTTTTAAAAAAAAAATGAATTTTCATATTTTTTGCATTTTTGGTATTTTTTGAAAATATAAAAATACTTCAAAATTAATAAAAAAAAATAGCATTTGAGGGCAAAAAAAGTGTTCACGAAAAAAAGAGTTCAGTATTTTAAATGGTCCAACATGGAAAGGTTTTTTAAATAAAATATTGGCAATTTTTGCTTAATTTTAGGCCACGAAATCTATTTTTTTTTTTTCGGATATTTGTTATTATGGTCCAACATGATTTTCTTAATCAAGTTTTTAAAGAAAATTAAATAGAAAATAAAAAACTATAAAATTGAAAAATCATATTAAAAAGCTTCACCTAAGCCTGAGGAACCAATTTGGGTGAAAAAATAATTTTTGAAATTTTGCGTGATTTTAAATACAATATTTAAATTTAAAAATATTTGAAAAAAAAAAGATTTCCTAACACCCCCCACCACCCCCCCCCCCAACCCCCCCTACCCTCCCCCCCACTTTGTTCGGCCACTATAAAGTGCCGAACAAGCCCCATTTTGGTAAATTTTGTTTTTGAAACCCAAATTTGTAAAACTTAAAATTTAAACCCTTTTTGTAAAAAGCCTTTGCAATCACCCAATATCCTTTTTTTAGAATGATAAAGAAGTCACTTTACGTAAATTTCAGCCCCAATACCTTAAAGATTTTATGAGCCAGGGCCAAACGCGAGACGTTTTGGTAGGTAATTCAAACATGAGATTGTTTACCTTGAAGATGTGAGGAATCGAACCTATGTCATGATAAAATCCATGCAAAGCTAAGCTACTTTTACGAAAATACGTTGCATTACCAAGTCTAATCCAAAAGTTTTAGCTGATAACTAGATGAAGGAAGACTAGATGAAAATATAGCCATTAAACCCATAAACAAGCTATATCTAATAATTTAGCAATGAATCATCTTATGTTGCCTGATAGCACAAAAAAGCTAAAAAAAAAAAAAAAAGAATCCGTGGAGAGGATGGCCTTTTGACTTGTGTGGAAGAAGGAAGGAAATCAAAGTGGTGGCAATTCTTTACATGCCACAAGCACAACTCAAACACTAATAAAATTTACTGAAAGAAACTCGAATGATATGACAAGGTTAGCTCGAAATTACATGAAATTATGCGTTTTCAACCATTCTCAATAGGAAACCTTCAAACCATGCTAAAATATTTGGTGATTTGAAACACGAAGACGCCCGCTTGAACTGGCACTCCGAAATTCAACTAAAATTACCTGTCAAACCAAGTCTACCCCGCCAAATTAAATCACTTGTCCTAACTTCCAAGTTTGAGTTCTTTTGTCGGAGATAGTTTCATAAGAAAAATGATATAGTTTGGACACAGTTTGTAATACAATAGAATGCTTTACGAGGAATGGTGGTGGGTACACTAAATCCGCAGGATTCTACTGTTTCATGCCGAAGAACACTTTTTTTCCCCGGTTCCGACAAGAAAAGATAATCGAAAATGGATAAAACTGAATAAAAAATTCAATAACATGCATACTCAGAAAAAGAGTTTGTAATTTCATAAAAGTGTGGTAAATTACCAAGGGATATCAGCTCACTATTAACTTTCTATATCATCAGTTCTTTCAGCACATCAACTCTTTCGGATTGCATTTTCTGTACTTTCATCCTATCCCCTAAATGCAACATTTCTTTTGCAATTTGCTTGAGGTCTCTTTCTGTATCCGCCACCTTTGTTCGTTATTGAGGATCCACAAAATGCCGAAACTTGACAAATTCAAAGAAGAAAGGGCGACTGAAAGGACTGGCTTTTTCTTTTCCTTGTGGGAATGAATGGCGATCCACAATTCAAAATTCGATTCAAGATTGTGATTGATGATGCTTCCGCATTGGGAATGGAATTGGCACGCAACGGAGACCACAATGGGCTTTAATGGGTGGGTGGTAAGTTTGCAGCTTTTCCAGGTCCACTTCAGGAATTCCTAAATAGCATCACACTCAATATGGCGCAATGTGGGAGTCCAACTTGTCTTTGACGCCCCCCAAATAGACAGACACATGACAAACATGTTTTTCACCACTTACATTCCCTCATCGACAGGACCACAGGCGACGACGACGACAAGCTGAGATCTGAGGCCCGACCCCAGTGGATCTCGACCGAGCTGTAGGTTTTAGCTCTAAAGCTCGATTGAGTCTCTAAATCTGAGATTCAGGGCTCAACTCGGCCTCGAATTTGAATTTGATCATACGTCGACAGCTCAGATTGGCCCTGATATGAGGTCGAATGGGGTTAATAGATGATGGAGGTGGCATGTGTGAGATCATGACCACCATATAGTCCCTGCCCAACAATGCAGAGTAGGGGAGGGGGAACAGGAGGGAGATAGAGGATGACTGGGTGGATCTTATTGTTTTTTCAGAGTCAGAGAGAAAATCACGACAAAATTTTTACGAAGGCTCTGCCCCCTAATTAATGTGGTATGATATGTATTTATACGAGTGATTAATTACAGTCAGGATACAGATAAAAACACAATTACAGAAAGACCCTGTAATACATATAAATTACACATTATAGATATAGGCGGCCCAATTACGATATTTTTTGCGGTCCGAAAAATTCCAATCACTAATTTACGAAAATCAACGGTTGAGTTCGTGGAAACATAAGGTAAAAGGATCTTTTACCCTTGCGAACAAACACGATATTTGGAATTTTATGTCTTTTAGAGGGATTCTCTAACCGATGCCATGTCAATTGATTGTTTAATCTAATGGAACGAGTCTAACACATAATTCAAACCAGACTCGAGAATATCTACTTACAATAGAAGATGCTGCCCAACTGCTAACAAGAAATGATGGATAAGGCCCTCGGAGAAAAAAAAAGCCATTTTTTTCCGTTATGCTCGTCGCCAGTCATCATAGTCAATTTGAGCACTATGGTAACTAGTGACTAGTGAGTAGGACCTAGTGAGACCCACCACTCATCCAAAGGCATGCTACATGTGTGAATATATAAGATACATGACCCAACGATTCATGAATTATGGTCCATTATATAATGTGGCCCCAAACTTTTAATTTGTTCATGTTGTCCCTAAACTTTTGATACATGTTCATTTTAATATCTGAATTATACAAAAATGTCCAATCCGCATTATCTTAATTCAAGTAGTAGGATAACATTGAGCATTTTCATATAATTTAAAGAATAAAACGAATATGTTCCAAAAGTCTATGGACATTATGAATAATTTAAATTCCGGGACCATTTGGATGCGCACATATATTATTGTTTTTTTGTTCTCTGATTGATAGAAGATTTGGCAAAATGAGAGAACTCGAGAAGAGGGGACCATCTTTTCGTTATCGTGCTCCACTTTAGGAGTCACCTAAAGCACGAAAACCACCTGCGTGATAATATGTGGCACGCTTGGACAGTTGTAGATCTTGATACTTTGATAATGTCATGCACTAATTAATACCATAATAAGCAGCCATCTTAATGATGCAAAACCTTGGAGGTTTGACAGTAGAAAGGCACCATGTAATGATGATCAGTAATAATGACTATGTCTAGCCAGGTGTGGAGGAAATATTGCATATTTCTCAGTGCCTACAACGCAAGTTTACACAAATTCTAACGCCAAATTACCTAAAAAAATCCAACTTTAGGTCTAGTCCTGAACTTTTTTTCTTTTTAGAAAATATTTTCGGAAATTTCTTTTGTCTAAGAGAAAAACCATTAATTTTTACTATAGTTTGAAATATACCCTCATTAGCTCTGTATCCAAAAATCGCCACTCGTCAATCTCTAATTTTCATATCCTAGAACCGTTTCACCTTGGAGATAATTTTCCTTGTCACCTTGCTAATGTGAATTCATTGTTGACGTGGAGATATTATGTCAAGTTGGGCTTGGATCATAGGGATAGATTTTGGAATAGATTGAAAGTTGGTGAATGATTTTTAGACAAAACAAAATTCGAGATAACCTTTTTTATGAGAGAAAAAAAAAAGTTCAGATCAGAATTGGGACTCGACCTAATATGGGGTTCTGTAGGAAATTAGGTCCAAATTCTTGAAGGGAAAACTTGTGTCATTATGAAGTGGAACTGGTGTCTTTTTTCGGGACACAGATTCTTGAAGTGCAATTAAGTTGGTGCAGTGAATTGATTAACAGAAACGGTACGGTATAGAGACGGAAATGGAATTTGACAATACCATGGCTTGACAAAATCACTTACTTGGCACCAGGGTTGGCGACATTCTTGAAGATCCGGTGGGCGCTGCTCCTGGCCTCCCACTCGCTGTTGATCTCAGAAGACTCGGCGGCGAAGTGGTCGACGGTACGGGAAATGGTAGACAGGCCGGAGAAGCGGATGTGGTTGATGAGCCGCTTCACGGTCCAAGCCGAGGGCCGGCTCTCGATGCTTAGCTTCTTCAGCTTCTCCATGTCGATCTTCCTCGACCCGAACCTCTTCGACCTCGACACCATCAGCAGTTGTTGCTGAGCCGACTTGTCGCCTCTCAACCTCGCTGGCAGCGACTTCGACGCCTAGTTGAATTTAAGAGATCACTAACTGGAGCATTCTTGGATAATGTCAAGTGTGTAAATTCATCAGACAATAACTTGGGCCGACTAAACTAAGGTGACCATTTTGTGTTCATTCTTGGAAAAGCAATAGGGTTTTCATGCGTAGCAATGTGACGTAAAATAGCTCTTGATCTACATGCACGAAATCCCAACAATTTCCACCTGGAAGCCGTGCCGGAGCGGGACCTCTCTCTCCTCCTCCTCCAGCGGCGGGCCGGAGAGTGCGTCGAGCACGTAGTGGTGGAACACGCTCTCCTTCATCCGGTCGAAGAAGGTCGCGACGTGGAACGATGACGCCAGCACCTTCACCAGCACGATCTTCACCAGCCAGAAGGTGGCCGCGACGAGCACCGCGACCAGCGCCCGGAACGCCCGCCTCACCGCATGGTAGTTGCCGCCGTGCACGTTCGGGAACATGATCACCCATGCGACGAGCACGAGCGCGAGCCACGCGCAGTTCTGGAAGCTCCGCCGGAGGCCGTACACGAAGTAGAGGACCTTCTCGCGGAGCATGAAGTTGCGCTCGATGAGGAAGACGAGGATCCCCACGGCCCACCCGGAGACGAGGCGGCCACAGAACAGGACCAGGACCATCACGCACCACTTCCACGGCTTGAGGCCGAGGACGGGGCGGCGAGCGAGGGGCTGGATCGTGAGCGAGCAGACGAGGCAGGTGGTGAGGATGAGGAAGAGCGTCCACTCGATGGCGGCCCGCTTGTTGATCTTGTTATTGCGGCGCCACCTCCAGTGCTTTCTCTGCTGCTCGCTTTCGTCACCGTCGGCCCATTCGTCGTCGTCGTCGTCATCAGAGGAGGAGGTGGTGGTGGGTTCGGGTGGGGGGTTTAATGGCCGGTGTTCGTCGAGTTCTTCCAAGAGGGTGTTGGTGGGTTTTTGTGGCAATGGAAAGGTGGCGGGTTCGGAGAAGCGGGACTTGGGTTTGGAGAAGGCAGGCGGTGGAGGGTTTTGGTTCGGGATGGCGTTTGGACGGTTGGTTCGGCGGCGGCGGCAGTTGCGGCGGGAGAGGGTTTGAGTATGGAGTTTGGTTGGTCTGCACTAGTGATTAGGATAACGTGGTCGTTCGTGAAGTTATTAAGGCCAAGTTCTGCGTCTGGAACGTCCATGGCTGGTTTTAGAGAGAGAGAGAGAGAGAGAGAGAGAGAGAGATTTTATGCAGGTGAAGGTCTGCTTTTTGGAGAGAAGAAGATTGCTTTGCTATTGCCTTAAAGGTGGCAGGGTCGCACATTATAATTTATGGCAGTTGCCACTGAGAAGAGGAAGGAAGAAAGCTAGTGAAAGAATATATACACACACATATATAATCTTTTACATCAGAGATTGACTTGGTACAAATCATATCTCTATTATTGGATCCTCCGCATCTCGAATCCCGGGGTTTGTGTTTTGGAGAAAATTTCGACATAAAAAATTGGAACCATGAACTTTGACCCAACATGTAATGTAGTTCATGAACTTTTAATTTAACGAAAACGGTCCCTAAAGTTTAGCCCACCCAATATCCAATATGATCCATAAACTTTTAATTTGTTTAATATGATCCTTGAACTTTTGAAACATGTTCAACTTAGTCCCTAATTATATAAAAAAAAATCCAATGTCATCCTTGAACTTGAATTAATCAAGGACTATATTGAACATCCTCATATAGTTTTTAAGTTATAAGTTCATGGACCATGTTGGTCAAATTAAAACTTTAAAGACCACATTGCACGTTGAGCTAAAGTTCAGGGATCACATTGTACATTGGGTCAAAGTTCAGGTATCGTTTGTGTCATTATCCCAAAAAAATTCTTTACAAAAAATAATCTTTTAGGAAAATATTCTTTTCCTTTTTAGACTGTGGAATTCATTTTACTAACTTTACACATGCATATTTTATTTTTCTTTAAACGCATGAAAAGCGAGAAAGCTAATTCATAGTAATGTTTTTTTTTTCACTCAAACAAACACAATCTCAATTTAATTGATTACATGGTTAAATGTAGCCCACATTGAGGTTTTATAATGACAAAAAGGAGAGGGAAAAAAAAAAAAAAAACAACACCCATCCGTACCCATCCGCTCACCCAAACCTAGTTTCATTGTAGCATGGGCTTCCCCGGCTCCGCCGTCGCCTGTAGAAGCACCAACTCTCTCTCTCTCTCTCCCACCACCTCGGCCATCTCGGCTTCCGACATTGACCAAGCGCGAGGTCTCAAGGGCCAATCCGAGACAATGCAAATAGAGAGGGGAAGAGGGGTGTGCGAGCTCGATACCAGTCTGTGAGGGGTTAGTTGACGGCGAAGGCGGCAACGTAGCTGGACGGGGTGCAGAGAAAAGATGAGCAGAGGGAGAGTAGACTTTACTTAAGATAAGTTTAGGGCGTGCATGACAACCATTATATTCCAAAAATAATTTTTGGAACAAAAATAGATTTTTCTATTTCTGCCAGAAACAAAAATTTTTTGTTTTTGGTTTTGGGCCAAATCTGTTTCTGGAACAGATTTTTGTTTCAGAATAGAAAAACAGATTTGCGTTATCAAACGACTTTCTGTTCCAAACCTATTTCTGGATAGATTTGGAACAGAAACAGAGAAATAGAAACGTTGTCATGCGCGTCCTTATTAATCAGCCCTAAAAATTTCTGGGAAGGCCCACCAATTAGAGAATAGAGATATAAAGGATAGAAAAACATGACTTCTCTAAACTTAGGATGTAAATTAACATTTTTTAAACATATTCCTTTCTAAAGTAAGAAGCATTAGTACATATAATATGAATGTTTGAAATGTGTTCTCTTTCTTCTCTTTTTTCTCCTTTTCTTTTTTTACTTTTTGTTACATCATTTTTCCCGACCTCGCAACCAACCCCCACCATTGCCTCCACCAACCGCCATGGCCGTCCCCCCTCTCTCTAACCTAGATTGAGGTCACTATTGAGTCGATGATCCATGAATTACCATCAAAGGCAACATCAATACGCAGATCACTAGAGAAAGATAGGCGTCGCCACAAGACAGACATAAAAAAATATCAAGTTATTCAGTCATAAACTTTCTAATGGGACAAATTTATTGTAAACCTTTTGCATTTGTGGCAATTTTAACCGAAAATTACTGACATTGATGGTGGATGTCCGATGTGGTTCGACCGGCATCGACGTAGACAAAAGTTTGCAATTCTTTAGTATTTTTCCTAAAAAAAATTTATTATTTTTATTTTTATTTTCTTTTTCTATTGTGGCCGGTGAGGGCTTGATCCCAATGGCCAGGTGGGGGCAGCCCTTGCCTGTTTGGCCAAGGCTCGCAAGCCACAATGGCAAAAATATATTAAAAAGTTTGAAAAAATTTATCCACGTCAGCGTCATTCGTGCCACATAGGACAGTCAACATCCATATAGCGATTTCCGCCCAAAATTAACCAGATAAACTACATTAGCACAAATACAAAAGGTTTACAACTAAATTGATCCAGTTAAAGAATTTACGACTGAATTGACATAAATACAATAGAATTATGACTTTTTTTTTGGTAATTATTCCAGTCCGACTGCATCACGTGGATATGTGCCCGGCAGAGCTGAAGCGAGAACAAGTAGGAGATGGACGAAATGAAACCCTTCTACATCTCATCTCACTCACGGTAAATCTCACAAAATTGTGAAAATTTCGTGAGCATATAGCGCTCATGAAAACCAATTATATCATCACGCAAACTTTCCCTAACAAGAAACACTGCACGAATTGTTCGAATCACTAAAACTTGCGAACTCATAATTTCAAAGTTATGTTTGTCGGTACTAGGAAAAAACAAGTTCTAGATCTGTTTTTTTTTTCCTCTTATAATCCCTGATTTAGCCTTAAAAACTACTCTAATGCACATAGGAAAAACCCTAGATATATCATAAACATATTCCTAGAAAATGAAAATGCATAATGGAGCGTCGAAAAGCATATTGAGGCAGAAAAAAAAAAATCAAAACAGGACATTGGAAGCCAAAAGAATTGGCATTTAATGCCAATTTTTATAGGTGCATTCATACACATCAAAGAGATTTAAAAATTATGGAGGAGGAGTGATGGAAGGGATGTAATTTTTGGTGCTTTTTTGTGGGGAAAATTATCAAAAAAAGTTATAAACCTACTACACTTTTACCAATTCTATCATAAACCTTTTAATCTTGTCAATTCAATATTAAACCTTTTGCATTTGTGCCAATTCAATCTTAAACCTTTTGCATTTGTGCTAATTCAATCTTAAACCTTTTTTTTATGTCAATTCAATTCTAAACATTTTGCATTTGTGTTAATTTAATCCATCCGGCCAATTTTGGCCGGCGGCGCTGACACGGACCCTACCGGCGCTGATCAGATAATTTTTAATAATATTTTAACATTTTCCAATTTAAGGCAATAGATTTAATAAAAAAAATAAAAATTGAAAAAAGTTAAGATATTATTAAAATTATCCCATCAGCGTCGGTCGGGTCCATGTCAATGCCGGCCTGCCAAAATTCATCAGACAGGTTGAATTAGCACAAATATAAAAGGTTTAAGATTAAATTAGCAAAAGTATAATAGGTTCATGACGATTTTTTACAAATTTACCTTTTTTTTTTATCTGTGTCGGCGCAAATTCGGATTGCTCATTCAGAGACTCCATCGTTTTTCTCCAAGGAATTATAGATCCGAGACCCGAAGAGATGATACATCATCCCTAGCTAGGACATTGTATCTCATCCTAACGCAACGCTTAAATTTAAGATCACTCGCTCCTCGTTGACTCGCTATATGAAGCCTGTGCCGCCGCCCCGTGGTACAAACATTCACGACCTTGTTAGGGATCATGCTTCGGAGCTTTATACAAAAACCGGTTTTGGAAGAGAGGTCTACATTTCCCACCATGTTAATTTGCTTTTTGGTTCCTTTTACAGTTCCAGTGCCCACCAAATGAGATAGATCGCCCGCGGGAGAATGTTCAGTTTAAGGCCATAGATTTATCCTCGCGCCTTACGATCTTAGTATGCTTTCGTTTCTCGAAACTCTTTTTGGTAATTTCAAATCATTTGCCAATCAAAAGCAGCCCACGATTTGACTGGAAGGAGAACTTTTATGGCCACTTCATATTCTTATTTAAGAAAAACGAATAATATGAAAATACTTTTTTAAAGAAATGATTGCTTCAATCACTTGCAAAAATGAATGAACGAAAGAATATCGTTTACGAAAATGCTTAACATCAATTGTTGATGATACCAACAACATCATTCATCGCTAATTATTTCTTTCATAGTTTTTTTAATTTGACCAAATGCCTTAGTGACAACTCAGTCCTAAAATTTAGGACTGAGTTGTCACTAAGGCATTTGGTCAAATTAAAAAAACTATGAAAGAAATTAATTAGCCGATGAATGATGGTGTTGGTATCATCAACAATTGATGTTAAGCATTTTCGTAAACGATATTCTTTCGTTCATTCATTTTTGCAAGTGATTGAAGCAATCATTTCTTTAAAAAAAAGTAATTTTCATATTATTCGTTTTTCTTAAATAAGAATATGAAGTGGCCATAAAAGTTTTCCCTCCCAGTCAAATCGTGGGCTGCTTTTGATTGGCAAATGATTTGAAATTACCAAAAAGAGTTTCGAGAAACGAAAGCATACTAAGATCGTAAGGCGCGAGATAAATCTATGGCCTTAAACTGAACATTCTCCCGCGGGCGATCTATCTCATTTGGTGGGCACTGGAACTGTAAAAGGAACCAAAAGCAAATTAACATGGTGGGAAATGTAGACCTCTCTTCCAAAACCGGTTTTTGTATAAAGCTCCGAAGCATGATCCCTAACAAGGTCGTGAATGTTTGTACCACGGGCGGCGGCACAGGCTTCATATAGCGAGTCAACGAGGAGCGAGTGATCTTAAATTTAAGCGTTGCGTAGGATGAGATACAATGTCCTAGCTAGGGATGATGTATCATCTCTTCGGGTCTCGGATCTCTAATTCCTTTGGAGAAAAACGATGGAGTCTCTGAATGAGCAATCCGAATTTGCGCCGACACAGATAAAAAAAAAGGGTAAATTTGTAAAAAATCGTCATGAACCTATTATACTTTTGCTAATTTAATCTTAAACCTTTTATATTTGTGCTAATTCAACCTGTCTGATGAATTTTGGCAGGCCGGCATTGACATGGACCCGACCGACGCTGATGGGATAATTTTTAATAATATCTTAACTTTTTTCAATTTTTATTTTTTTTATTAAATCTATTGCCTTAAATTGGAAAATGTTAAAATATTATTAAAAATTATCTGATCAGCGCCGGTAGGGTCCGTGTCAGCGCCGCCGGCCAAATTGGCCGGATGGATTAAATTAACACAAATGCAAAATGTTTAGAATTGATTGACATAAAAAAAAGGTTTAAGATTGAATTAGCACAAATGCAAAAGGTTAAGATGAATTGGCACAAATGCAAAAGGTTTAATATTGAATTGACAAGATTAAAAGGTTTATGATAGAATTGGTAAAAGTGTAGTAGGTTTATAACTTTTTTTGATAATTTTCCCACAAAAAAGCACCAAAAATTACATCCCTTCCATCACTCCTCCTCCATAATTTTTAAATCTCTTTGATGTGTATGAATGCACCTATAAAATTGGCATTAAATGCCAATTCTTTTGGCTTCCAATGTCCTGTTTTGATTTTTTTTTTTCTGCCTCAATATGCTTTTCGACGCTCCATTATGCATTTTCATTTTCTAGGAATATGTTTATGATATATCTAGGGTTTTTCCTATGTGCATTAGAGTAGTTTTTAAGGCTAAATCAGGGATTATAAGAGGGAAAAAAAACAGATCTAGAACTTGTTTTTTCCTAGCACCGACAAACATAACTTTGAAATTATGAGTTCGCAAGTTTTAGTGATTCGAACAATTCGTGCAGTGTTTCTTGTTAGGGAAAGTTTGCGTGATGATATAATTGGTTTTCATGAGCGCTATATGCTCACGAAATTTTCACAATTTTGTGAGATTTACCGTGAGTGAGATGAGATGTAGAAGGGTTTCATTTCGTCCATCTCCTACTTGTTCTCGCTTCAGCTCTGCCGGGCACATATCCACGTGATGCAGTCGGACTGGAATAATTACCAAAAAAAAAGTCATAATTCTATTGTATTTATGTCAATTCAGTCGTAAATTCTTTAACTGGATCAATTTAGTTGTAAACCTTTTGTATTTGTGCTAATGTAGTTTATCTGGTTAATTTTGGGCGGAAATCGCTATATGGATGTTGACTGTCCTATGTGGCACGAATGACGCTGACGTGGATAAATTTTTTCAAACTTTTTAATATATTTTTTGCCATTGTGGCTTGCGAGCCTTGGCCAAACAGGCAAGGGCTGCCCCCACCTGGCCATTGGGATCAAGCCCTCACCGGCCACAATAGAAAAAGAAAATAAAAATAAAAATAATAAATTTTTTTAGGAAAAATACTAAAGAATTGCAAACTTTTGTCTACGTCGATGCCGGTCGAACCACATCGGACATCCACCATCAATGTCAGTAATTTTCGGTTAAAATTGCCACAAATGCAAAAGGTTTACAATAAATTTGTCCCATTAGAAAGTTTATGACTGAATAACTTGATATTTTTATGTCTGTCTTGTGGCGACGCCTATCTTCTCTAGTGATCTGCGTATTGATGTTGCCTTTGATGGTAATTCATGGATCATCGACTCAATAGTGACCTCAATCTAGGTTAGAGAGAGGGGGGACGGCCATGGCGGTTGGTGGAGGCAATGGTGGGGTTGGTTGCGAGGTCGGGAAAAATGATGTAACAAAAAGTAAAAAAAGAAAAGGAGAAAAAAAGAGAAGAAAGAGAACACATTTCAAACATTCATATTATATGTACTAATGCTTCTTACTTTAGAAAGGAATATGTTTAAAAAATGTTAATTTACATCCTAAGTTTAGAGAAGTCATGTTTTTTCTATCCTTTATATCTCTATTCTCTAATTGGTGGGCCTTCCCAGAAATTTTTAGGGCTGATTAATAAGGACGCGCATGACAACGTTTCTATTTCTCTGTTTCTGTTCCAAATCTATTCCAGAAATAGGTTTGGAACAGAAAGTCGTTTGATAACGCAAATCTGTTTTTCTATTCTGAAACAAAAATCTGTTCCAGAAACAGATTTGGCCCAAAACCAAAAACAAAAAATTTTTGTTTCTGGCAGAAATAGAAAAATCTATTTTTGTTCCAAAAATTATTTTTGGAATATAATGGTTGTCATGCACGCCCTAAACTTATCTTAAGTAAAGTCTACTCTCCCTCTGCTCATCTTTTCTCTGCACCCCGTCCAGCTACGTTGCCGCCTTCGCCGTCAACTAACCCTCACAGACTGGTATCAAGCTCGCACACCCCTCTTCCCCTCTCTATTTGCATTGTCTCGGATTGGCCCTTGAGACCTCGCGCTTGGTCAATGTCGGAAGCCGAGATGGCCGAGGTGGTGGGAGAGAGAGAGAGAGAGTTGGTGCTTCTACAGGCGACGGTGGAGCCGGGGAAGCCCATGCTACTATGAAACTAGGTTTGGGTGAGCGGATGGGTACGGATGGGTGTTGTTTTTTCTTTTTTTTTTCCCTCTCCTTTTTGTCATTATAAAACCTCAATGTGGGCTACATATAACCATGTAATCAATTAAATTGAGATTGTGTTTGTTTGAGTGAAAAAAAAAAACATTTCTGTGAATTAGCTTTCTCGCTTTTCTTGCGTTTAAAGAAAAATAAAATATGCATACGTAAAGTTAGTAAAATGAATTCCACGGATTGAAAAGGAAAACAATATTTTCCTAAAATATTATTTTTTGTAAAGAATTTTTTTGGGATAATGACACAAATGGTACCTGAACTTTGACCCGATGTGCAAATGTGATCTCTGAACTTTAGCTCAACGTGCAATGTGGTCCATAAAGTTTTAATTTGACCAATATGGTCCATGAACTTTTGGAACATTTTTAACTTAATCCTTAAACTATATGAGGATGTTCAATATAGTCCTTTGATTAATTCAAGTTCAAGGATGACGTCGATTTTTTTTTAATAATTTAGGGACTAAGTTGAACATGTTTCAAAAGTTCAAGAATCACATTAAACAAATTGAAAGTTTAGGGACCATATTGGATATTGGGTGGGCTAAACTTCATGGACCGTTTAGTTAAATTAAAAGTTCATGAATTATATTATATATTGAGCCAAAGTTCATGGTTCCAATTTTATATGACGAAATTTTCTCCCAAACATACAAACCCCGGGATTCGAGATGTGGAGGATCCAATAATAGAGATATGGTTTGTACCAAGTCAATCTCTGATGTAAAAGATTCTACATGTGTGTGTATATATTCTTTCACTAGCTTTCTTACGTACTTCCTCTTCTCAGTGGCAGTTGCCATAAATTATAATATGCGACCCTGCCATCCTTAAGGCAATAGCAAAGCAATCTTCTTCTCCTCCAAAAAGCAAACCTTCACCTGCATAAAATCTCTCTCTCTCTCTCTCTCTCTCTCTCTCTCTAAAACCAGCCATGGACGTTCCAGACGCAGAACTTGGCCTTAACAACTTCACGAACGACCACGTTATCCTAATCACTAGTGCAGACCAACCAAACTCCATACTCAAACCCTCTCCCGCCGCAACTGCCGCCGCCGCTGAACCAACCGTCCAAACCCCATCACAAACCAAAACCCTCCGCCGCCTTGCCTTCTCCAAACCCAAGTCCCGCTTCTCCGAACCCGCCACCTTTCCATTGCCACAAAAACCCACCAACACCATCTTGGAAGACCTCGACGAACACCGGCCATTAAACCCCCCACCCGAACCCACCACCACCTCCTCTCTTTGATGACGACGACGACGAATGGGCCGACGGTGACGAAAGCGAGCAGCAGAGAAAGCACTGGAGGTGGCGCCGCAATAACAAGATCAACAAGCGGGCCGCCATCGAGTGGACGCTCTTCCTCATCCTCACCACCTGCCTCGTCTGCTCCCTCACGATCCAGCCCCTCGCTCGCCGCCCCGTCCTCGGCCTCAAGCCGTGGAAGTGGTGCGTGATGGTCCTGGTCCTGTTCTGCGGCCGCCTCGTCTCCGGGTGGGCCGTGGGGATCCTCGTCTTCCTCATCGAGCGCAACTTCATGCTCCGCGAGAAGGTCCTCTACTTCGTGTACGGCCTCCGGCGGAGCGTCCAGAACTGCGCGTGGCTCGCGCTCGTGCTCGTCGCATGGGTGATTATGTTCCCGAACGTGCACGGCGGCAACTACCAGGTGTTGAGGCGGGCGTTCCGGGCGCTGGTCGCGGTGCTCGTCGCGGCCACCTTCTGGCTGGTGAAGATCGTGCTGGTGAAGGTGCTGGCGTCATCGTTCCACGTCGCGACCTTCTTCGACCGGATGAAGGAGAGCGTCTTCCACCACTACGTGCTCGACGCACTCTCCGGCCCGCCGCTGGAGGAGGAGGAGAGGGAGGTCCCGCTCCGGCACGGCTTCCAGGTAAAAATTGTTGGGATTTCGTGCATGTAGATCAAGAGCTATTTTACGTCACATTGCTACGCATGAAAACCCTATTGCTTTTCCAAGAATGAACACAAAATGGTCGCCTTAGTTTAGTCGGCCCAAGTTATTGTCTGATGAATTCAGACACTCGACATTATCCAAGAATGCTCCAGTTAGTGATCTCTTAAATTCAACTAGGCGTCGAAGTCGCTGCCGGCGAGGTTGAGAGGCGACAAGTCGGCTCAGCAACAACTGCTGATGGTGTCGAGGTCGAAGAGGTTCGGGTCGAGGAAGATCGACATGGAGAAGCTGAAGAAGCTAAGCATCGAGAGCCGGCCCTCGGCTTGGACCGTGAAGCGGCTCATCAACCACATCCGCTTCTCCGGCCTGTCTACCATTTCCGTACCGTCGACCACTTCGCCGCCGAGTCTTCCGAGATCAACAGCGAGTGGGAGGCCAGGAGCAGCGCCCACCGGATCTTCAAGAATGTCGCCAACCCTGGTGCCAAGTAAGTGATTTTGTCAAGCCATGGTATTGTCAAATTCCATTTCCGTCTCTATACCGTACCGTTTCTGTTGATCAATTCACCGCACCAACTTAATTGCACTTCAAGAATCTGTCTCCCGAAAAAAGGCACCAGTTCCACTTCATAATGACGCAAGTTTTCCCTTCAAGAATTTGGACCTAATTTCCTACAGAACCCCATATTAGGTCGAGTCCCAATTCTGATCTGAACTTTTTTTTTTCTCTCAGAAAAAAGATTATCTCGAATTTTGTTTTGTCTAAAAATCATTTACCAACTTTCAATCTATTCCAAAATCTATCCCTATGATCCAAACCCAACTTGACATAATATCTCCACGTCAACAATGAATTCGCATTAGCAAGGTGACAAGGAAAATTATCTCCAAGATGAAACGGTTCTAGGATATGAAAATTAGAGACCGACGAGTGGCGATTTTTGGATACAGAGCTAATGAGGGTATATTTCAAACTATAGTAAAAATTAATGGCTTTTCTCTTAGACAAAAGAATTTCCGAAAATATTTTCTAAAAAGAAAAATAGTTCAGGACTAGACCTAAAGTTGGATTTTTTTTGAGGTAATTTGGCGTTAGAATTTGTGTAAACTTGCGTTGTAGGCACTCAGAAATATGCAATATTTTCTCCACACCTGGCTAGACATAGTCATTATTACTGATCATCATTACATGGTGCCTTTCTACTGTCAAACCTCCAAGGTTTTGCATCATTAAGATGGCTGCTTATTATGGTATTGCTTAGTGCATGACATTATCAAAGTATCAAGATCTACAACTGTCCAAGCGTGCCACATATCATCACGCAGGTGGTTTTCGTGCTTTAGGTGACTCCTAAAGTGGAGCATGATAACGAAAGATGGTCCCCTCTTCTCC